>VMBQ01004005.1:50094-113342 GCA_007657795.1 Dreissena rostriformis
TTAACCCTTTGCATGCTGGGAAATTTGTCTTCTGCTAAAATGTCGTCTGCTGAATTTCTAAAATTAGCATTTTCTTTGATTTTTTTTCAAAGAATACTATCAGAGTAGCAAACAGTTTGGATCCTGATGAGACGCCACGTTCTGTGGCGTCTCATCTGGATCCAAACTGTTTGCAAAGGCCTTCAAAATCCGGTTCCAGCGCTCAAAGGGTTAACAGGTGTTGACCAGTAATACATGTAGTAATATTACAGTATGAAGCTAAGCTCTTGATGATGCTTTGTGAAGAGGTCAGTTACTTATACAGTCATCTGGATAGGAAACGTACTAAAAATCATAGTGTTAACACTAGTGTTTCTTCTTTGAAGAATATGTGGAATGTGATACTTATTACTTGTTGTATTTTGCCGATATCATTTGTATTTTTTACAATTTAAATTTTTATTTTGCTTTTTTTGCCAATTCAAAGGCACAGGCTGTCACAAAAAAAAGGTTTTTCCCAAAAGGTAACTTGACATGCCCATGTGTGCAATATATTTGCTTGCAACTTCATCATAAGTTCTGGTTTTACAGCCTATATCCTTGTGACTTCGGTTCAAGATGCAAGAGGATGAATCTCAGACAGACCCGAGCCCAGATCTCCCAGACAGAAGTGCCCCATGTATACCACCTGTACCACCTATACCACACAGTGCCTCCAGCCCTTCCTCCTACTTTGATGACGAGGTTCAGATCCCACAAACAGGAGAGGTATTTCAACTTTATAGCTAGTTGGCAATAACAACAAAGCTGCAAAACCAAAAACAAAAAAAATTGAGCAGTGCTCTTGGAAAATAGGGGGTGTGAAGTGTCATCCCAGATAAGCCTGTGCAGTCCACACAGGTTTATCAGGGATGAAACTTTCTTCTTGTTTGGATTTTTTTTTCTCAAGAAAGTCTCTTCTAACGTAAATTAAATCTAGTTGGAAAATGTTGTCTCGGACTGCACATGCTTATCTGGGACAATACTTTACGTACATGCTTTAAACTCTATTTTTTTAGAGCGAGGCTCATTTGCATTTGAAAAAACTTATGACACGCAGTGATGTTATTAATATCCTTCAACAGTCAACTTATGACACGCAGTGATGTTATTAATATCCTTCAACAGTCAACTTATGGATACACTATTCAACCTTTAAATGAGCTTAAATTAAAGGCAAACATTTTACTCATAGCAAAAAAAAAATGGGATGAAACACTTGAACACTCTGAACTGGCCATGAAAGACACCAAGAACTTAGTGAAAAGTGCTTGCTGGCTTCAGACAATTAATTATTGACCTTCATGCAGGCCTTTTTCTGTCCATTTGGGGAAAAAGTACCCAGCACAATGGGAATTTTCAAGTCGAGAAATCTTCCAAATTGGGAATAATTTTTCATTGACAAAAGCATTATTTGGGCAGGGGGTTTACCAGCCATTTTTGATAAAAATCATATAAATTATTGCTATATATTTTGTAGGTTGTTTGAAAAAATAAAATTGAGATATTGAGTCTAATAATCATAAGTCATAAGACACTCCTTTCTTTTTTTTTTGAGGGGTATTTTTTTGAGAATTGGAAAAAAATATGCATATTTGGCAGGGGGAATGGGTCCGACTTTTCGGACTATCGGACCCGTGAGATTGGTAGAAAAAGGCTTGTCATGACAAACCTGTTTAAAGGAATAATCAGTTATGTATGAATGTTGCAGGTGAAGTTTAGCCTACGGAAGTTATGGGCCTTCACTGGGCCAGGCTTCCTGATGAGTATAGCCTATCTGGACCCGGGGAACATTGAGTCTGACCTGAGGTCAGGGTCACTGGCACAGTTCAAGGTTGGCACCTGTGAATACTTCTCTAAAATAATTTAATGCAGCACTGTTTTATTAACCAGGTTTTCAGTGGGAGGCTGGGTGGTGTCAAACAGGCAGTTTCAGTTAAAAATCTTAAGGTTGCATATTGATTTTCCTTTCAAATATTTCTTTGTCAAAATTTTGGAAAATAATCGTATTTTTCAGCATATGTGTTTATTTTTTGATAACTTAAAGTTTTGGGAAATTTTACTTCAAATTGTGAAAAATATATAAATCGGATTATGAATGGTACGTTTTCCAGATTCAAATTTAAATATGGAAAAACACTGTTGCATTAATCCAGTCATGATGAAACTAAGAATATAGCAAGCTTGCATGAGGCCTCACTTTAGGTTATATATTGGGTAAAGGTCAAGGTCACTGTTCCTAGACATGGAAAATTGGTTGCTATTAACAACTCGAGTTTGGATGGAGGTATTGGATTGCTTTGATGCAGACCTAGCATTACACTGTATTTGGGGCCAGTCCGGTTAAGGTCAAGTTCAATATTGCTTAAAATAGACAACACAATATTAACATAAATTGAATATGGATGAGGTTGTTATGCTGAAGTAATTCTAAAAAAAAAACGTGCCTTGGACTTGCACAATTATTAAAATTAAATTAATAACTTAACTGTAGAAAACCTGGTTTTGTGTTATGTTTCTTTTTATGCCCCCTAAGGTGGGCATGTAGTGATTGCACTGTCAGTCTGTCCGTCTGTCTGTCTGTCCGTCTGAAAATCCGTCACACTTTGCAATTAGGTTTTGCGTTTAGGTTTCGAAAAATGAGGAAAAGGGGGCATATGTCATCCTATGGTGACAAGCCTTGTTTACTTAAATTATTATTTGTTTGTAAGCGATTTTATTTAATGAAATTCTGACTGATTTTCTTACACATTCATTTTACTTAAATTATAATTTATCCGTATATGACTCATTTTTATATGCCCGTTTTTTCAAAACGGGACGTATAATAGTTTTGCCCTTCCCGGGCGGCGGTGGCGTCCACAGCAGTGTCCGCTCTCTAATTCAAATAGTTTTCATCCGATCTTCACCAAACTTGGTCAGAAGTTGTATCTAGAAATATCTAGGTCAAGTTTGAATATGGGTAATGCCGGGTCAAAAACTAGGTCACAGGGTCACTAAGTGCATTTCAATTTTTATTTATTTTTTTTTGAAACGGCTGTATCTTGTGACAGTTTGGCACTCTTGTTATAATTGATCCATGATTTATATTAACAGTCAAGTTACCATTACCCAATCATTACCCATAGCGGATCACTTTGATGTTCAAGACTGCGTATCGTGATAAATAGTTGATATTTGTAGATGATATTTTGCACACAGCATCTTCAAGGCCTGTTCTTAAAAAAGCATTGATTGAGTTTTAATCGGAGGTACTCTTTGTCAAACATGTATATATACGACTTTGTTGACTTCCGTCTTGTTTCTGAATCGAGGTTGAACATTTTTCGCGGCCACATGCTATAACCCTGTTGGAAAGTAAGAAGTTTATGCATCAATTTAAAGGCCATTTAGTAGTCTTCTTGCCTGCAAAAGTCCATTTCAGTTTTGATTCGTTTTTGAGATTTTGCAACACCTTAAAGTGATATTAGATGCAGTTTTCACTGTTGAATTGAGCTGAAAAGAAATACCAGGTCAAAAGAGATAGTTAAAATGTGATAACTGACCAATTATCTGCAACTCATCTTGCTACCAGTTGTTTATAAAAATATATATTATATTCAATATTTTACGTGACTAACCCAGTCCTGTAAGCTTAACTAGCCGAGGGTAACTGCTGCGAATTTACGAAAGCGATACCATTTGAGTCTTTCTCATAAAGTCACTATACTGACACCTCATTTATAACATATATCTTTGAAGAAGTATGGCTGATGTGGTTGACAGAGACACGAAGGTACATGTATTCATGATTTCCGAATTGTCATATGTTTTTGCGGTGTGTCCCAGATTTGAAACTAACCAAAAACACGTCAAAACGTAAGTAGGGTTGATATTCAAATGCATTTTTTTCTCTTTCCGGGATATTGTTTTAGTATGTTGATGCTGCATTAACAAATATAAGTCACTTTAGTGAATGTGAAGTGAAAACACCAAAAATAAATAACGGATGCGATAGACACTTATATACTGTTAGATGCGTATAATATCACTTTAATTAAATAAAATGAAGAATTAGGGCAATAACGGACCAAGCGTAAAATATTCGTATTGATAATATATTATATTAAAATATATGCAAATTTGGTTGATTCTTACAATAAATGATCTCAATCTTAATGTTTTATTTATGTTCCATGTTCAATATCGATGATTAGATATGATTCAAACAATTAACATGGTTTATAAGATGCCCATATCTTTTCGAGTCATTTAGGATTTTCAGCAGATAATTCACACAAGAACACCATGCGTAAAGTGAAGATACACCACTTCAGTTGCTATGGTTACTGCTGTTGTCCACCATTCCAGTTGCTATGGTTACTGCTGGTGTCCACTACTTCAGTTGCTATGGTGACTGCTGTTGTCCACCACTTCAGTTGATTTGGTTACTGCTGTTGTCCACCATTCTAGTTGCTATGGTTACTGCTGTTGTCCACCATTCCAGTTGCTATGGTTACTGCTGTTGTTCATTACTTCAGTTGCTATAGTTACTGCTGTTGTCTACCACTTCAGTTGCCATGGTTACTGCTGTTGTCCAATATTCCAGTTGCTATGGTTACTGCTGCTGTCGACCATTCTCGGCTTACTCATGCAGCGTTTGTCTGCACGTCTCGGGGTGGTGACAGGCCTATCCCTAGCGGAGGTTTGCTGTCGTCTCTACCGGAAGATACCCAGAATCCTCCTGTGGATTATGGTGGAGATTGCAATCATTGGTAATACCTGGTATGCTAAGAGTCCCTGGGCAATCATTGGTAATACCTGGTATGCTAAGAGTCCCTGGGCAATTAAACGGTTTTCAAAACTTATTCGAGCCTTACTCTTGGAAAACAGGGCTAAGTGTCAACCCAGATTAGCCTGTGTAGTCTGCACAGGTTGATCAGGTACGACACTTTCCGCCCTAAATGGATTATATGCTTAGAAGAGACTTCCTTTAAACTTAAAATACCCTAAAAGCAAAAAGTGTTGTCCCTGATTAGCTTATGCATATTGCACAGGCTAATCTGGGATGGCACTTTATGCACATGCTTTTAGTCCCCTTTTCACATAGCCAGGCTCATATTTTTGTACATTCTTTGTGTATGAGTTAAACAAATATCAAATATTGTAATTGTTAAATTTGTTTTAGAAACTGGTATTACCCGCAAATATATTTGAAGAGGAGGTATATTAGGAGGTATATAATATTCACTCTGTCAGTCATTTTGTCCACTTAAAAATGTTTAACATTTGTTTAGGAAACAACTTGCAAATTTCTCAAAGATTTTAACTTCAAATATGTCATATTGTGTGCTAATTTTCATCCATGCTGTAGGGTCTGACATGCAAGAAGTCATTGGAACTGCTATTGCCTTCTACTTGCTGTCAAATGGCAAGTAAGTACAAGTTGCATTTATCATGGGTATGATCTGTAATTCATAGTTGATCAATGAAAAAACAGGAAAATATTATGTAAATATTGGTACAAGAGGATGATTTTAATGCAGGGCTTCAAAACAGTTGAGTGGGAGTCTCTGCCAAGTGCTATGTTTTGTGCGGATCATGATAAACATCTTTATCTAATGGTCACCTTAAGTGCCATCTGTCCAATTATCCTATCATTATCAATCATGTAAACAGTATGAACATGCATTGAAATGCAAATAACGACCTTTTTTTGCTTTTTCGTGAATGTGCATTGAAATGCAAATAATGACCTTTTTTTCCTTTTTCGCACATCATTGTTTGTTCTTTACATTGTCAAATACATAGATTTCAAAAAATATCTTCAGTGTATATTTAGACAAAAACACGGCTGAGCTGGGCCGGATGTCTATAATCAGCCCGCCTGCCGACATAACGGCCCGAGGGCCATTATGCGGCTAGGGCTGATTATAGACAGCCGGCCCAGCTCTGCCGTGTGTTAGCGTTTATATAACATATCATTTTATTTAGTTCCTTCACTTAAATTTATTACCGAACCAGCTTTCCGTACTTTTATTTTCATTCAACTGATTATGAAATGTAGGATGTATCTCATGTGACGTCATTTATGTGACAAAACACATCGCTTTTAGCTAGACTCTCTGGACAACAATTCGGACGTTGTGGTTTATTTAACAGTTCAACATTTATTATACCCCCACAAACGAAGTTTAGGGGGGTATATGAGTGAGTTTGTCTGTCTGTCTGTCGGTCAGGTCCGTATTGGTTGTCCGCTTTCTAACTCAAGTTGTTTTCATCCGATCTTCACCAAGCTTGGTTAGAAGTTGGTTAGATGATGTCTAGGTCAAGTTCGAATATGGGTCATGCTGGGTCAAAAACTAGGTCACGGGGTCACTTAGTGGGTTTTAAACATTCAGCATGTCGTCCGGTCTCTAATTCAAGTAGTTTTCATCCAATCTTCACCAAACTTGGTCAGAAGTTGTATCCAGATGATGTCTAGGTCAAGTTTGAACATGGGTCATGCCGGGTCAAAAACTAGGTCACAGGGTCACTCACTTAGTGCGTTTTAAACATTCAGCATGTTGTCCGCTCTCTAATTCAAGTAGTTTTCATCCAATCTTCACCAAACTTGGTCAGAAGTTGTATCTAGATGATGTCTAGGTCAAGTTAGAATATGGGTCATGCCGGGTCAAAAACTAGGTCATGGGGTCACTTAGTGCGTTTTAACATGCAAAATATTCTGTGTCAATACGGCATGTGGGGGTATTCGTCACGTCCGTGACAAAGCTCTAGTTTAAAAAAGGATCGAACGAATCCAAAATGTAGTTTGGATTGTGTGTTTGTAATGTATAATTGGAAACTTGGAGCATTTGATTAAAGTTGCCATTTAGGTAAGCGTGTGGTTTACTAAAATTTGTTGTTGGATGACTCCTGTTAAATTTAAAGCTGAAATAATGTCATCAATCTAATCTTCAATACAGTTTCGATTGCAATCAATATTTTTTTCATTATTCCAATTGTGTGAGCCACTACGTTTAATTATCATTATTTGTTATTATTTTGTTGATTGGTGTTCTAATTTTATTAATCACCGTTGGATAAGACTGAATGTGGACGCCATTTTGTGCAGTTGACATCGCGCGATCCGATTCTTTTCAGATATGAAAAATCAGTCAGCTTGAGCAGGCCAATATAATTTATATTGGCCCGCTAGATACAAATAACGGCCCGCTTTTGACGTCATTTTGTAATATACCTTTATTGCCCCCATTTTCTAAAGATTTGCATAAATGTGGATTTAAAGCTTAAGTTTTTTATTTCATTTTGGCTGGAGAGATATTTTGCTTAAACAATTAATTGTTAAATTGTTGGAGTATTTCTCTCATGCTCCCAGCTTGTAATTGAGCCTCACACTGGGAAATGAGGGCTTAATGCAGGTGCGTAAAGTTTCATCCCAGACTAGCCTGTGCAGTCTGCACATGCTTATCTGATAAGACACATTCCACCTTGACTTGATTTCATTAAGAAGAGACTTCCTTTCAAACACAAAAAAAGTATCATCCCTGATAAGCCTGTGTGGACTGCCGATGCTAATCTGGGTTGACACTTTAGGCACATGCATTAACCCATTTATGCCTAGCGTCTAGAAAAAAGGCCATGGCAAACAGCGTAGACCCAGATGAGACGCCGCATAATGCAGCGTCTCATCAGGGTCTGCGCTGTTTGCTTTAAGGAATTTCTGTAAGAAAAATTCTTAATATAGAAATACATATACTAGACATCCCTAATTTTGAAAATAAATTGATCCAATTCAGAAGGATGGGAGAGTCCACTCGGCATAAATGGGTTAAGCCCAGTTTTCCCAGCGGGTGGCAGCTCAAGTGTACCTGTGTTACATTGTTGAAGGATTCCCTTGTGGGCAGGTGTGCTCATCACCATAGCCGATACCTTCATTGCAGTCCCCACAGGCTAATCAGGGACGACAATTTCCGCTTTTATGACATTATTCTTTTAAATGAAGTCTCTTCTTAGCAAAAATCAAATCAAATTAGGCGGAAAGTGTCGTCCCTGATTAGCCTGTGCGAACTGCACAGGCTAATCTGGGATGACACTTTACGCACAAGCATTTTGCCCAGTTTTCTCAGAACACGACACAAATTATTCAAGGATTCCCCTGTGGGCAGGTGTGCTCATCACTATAGCGGACACCTTCACCTTCCTGCTGCTGGACAAGTATGGACTCAGAAAACTGGAGGCATTCTTTGGCTTCCTCATACTTCTTATGGCCTTCACGTTTGGATATGAGGTGAGCAATGTTCATGATTTTTATTTGCGTAGTTTTTAAGCTTACCCGAGCACAAAGAACTGAACGTGAGCTATTGTGATCACCCTATGATGGGCATCCAGTGTCATATTGTCCGGTGTGCGATGTGTGTTGTGTGTCATCATCTTTTAGCTCATGACCACTCTAGAGGCCAAATTTTTTATCCAATCTTGTTGAAACTTGGTCGCAATGTTCTTCAGATTATATCTAGGCCTAGTTCAATTCTGGGTCAAGTGCGTCCAAAAACTTGGTCACCAGGTCAGATCTTAGATGAACCTTGTGTCCACTTTGGCCTCATATATAACTCAGAATGTTTATTTGGACAATATCGACGCTGACTTTGAATCTGGGTCACATGCAACCTAAAACTAGGTCACCAGGTTAAATCTGAGTAAAAAACCATGTTACCATTCTAGAGGCCATATTTTTGCCTCAATCTGGATGAAACTTGGACAGAATGTTTATCTTGTAGTAGTAATATCCATCTCCCTACATGAAAGGTCAAGGTCATTCAGTAAGGTCACATTCGGCTATAAAACAGCTTGAAAATAACTGTCTCGGCCATAACATTTTGCATATATTGATGGATTTTGAAATAACTAGAGCCAAATGCAATTCATCATAAGAAAACAAGTTGCGTTTAAAATTTGTCTCCTTACATCAAAGGTCAATTTAAATGCGCAGGCTGGTCTGGAGTTTTGCTGGCCGCCACTGGCATAAGACCCATTTTTGAATGATGCAGGTCATATCTTAACTAGTGTTTATGTGAATAAATTCTCTTCGAAAATGAGCTTGCTTTGGTGGTGAGGCGCTTGTCTGCAAATATGAGGATTGTAGGTTCAATCCCTAGCCAAGCCACATTAATTGTGTGGTGAATGGTGTTGAAATTCTGTCAAAGGCCATTTTCCCTCTAGCTCTGTTTCTTGTAGGGCAGTTTGTCAGCTACTGGCATATGTATGTGCACTTATTACTGGTTAACCAGCTAGCCCAGGAAAAGTGTGAGCTAATTACCTGTATTCCAAAATAAGGTTAGAATAATGTTAAAAATGGTGAAAAGCCAACTTAATAATCAAATAAACGAAAAAGAAGTATTGTTTTTGTTGGTCATATGTCAGGTACCTTGCTATTATTTTAAAAGTTGTATGATAATTTCTCATATCAATGTGTGTTCTGCTCCTGTTTATTGTCCCCTACCGGTTTCATCAGAGGGGACTTATAGTTTGCGCTCTGTGTGTGTGTCAGTCAGTCAGTCCGTCAAACTTTTCTGGATCCTGCGATAACATGGCAATAGTCTTGTTATCAAAGTGTTGTCCCAGATTAGCCTATGCGGTCTGCACAGGAATGACAATTTGTGCCAACACTGGAATTATGTCAAGAAGAGTCTTCCTTCAAAGGAAAAATACCATAAAAGCAAAAAGTCTCCATCCCAATTAGCATGTGCAGACACAATTAGCCTGTGCAGACTGTGCACAGGCTAATGTGGGACGACACTTTTCACACATGCATTACACTTCCTTTTCATTGAGCGAGGCTCAAGCTTACTCTGTGTTTTGTTTTTCAGTATGTGGTTGTGGCCCCTAACCAGGGTGAGTTGTTGAAGGGAATGTTTGTCCCCTACTGCGCCCACTGTGGGTCCAGGCAGCTGCTGCAGGCTGTAGGGGTCATAGGGGCCATTATCATGCCTCACAACATGTACCTGCACTCAGCACTTGTCAAGGTTAGTAGGGGAGCCTTGTAGTGGTAAAAGTGGGCTTAACCCTTTAAGCGCTGGAACCGGATTTTAAAGGCCTTTGCAAACAGTTTGGATCCAGATGAGACACCACAGAACGTGGCGTCTCATCAGGATCCAAACTGTTTGCTATTCTGATAGTATTCTTTGAAAAAAATCGAAGAAAATGCTAATTTTAGAAATTCAGCGGACAACATTTTAGCAGATGACAAATTTCCCAGCATGCAAAGGGTTAATGCATGTGTGTTAATTGTCATCGCAGATAAGCCTGTGCAGGCTAACACATCCCAGTTTAATGCCAAAGTAAACCCTGATTCTTCAGCAAAAAAAATTATTCAGTAGACTCGCCTGGAAAATCCTTATAAAGGTAACTATCCCATCAAATCATGCCTGAAATACCCCTAGATTAACAATGAGAAAAAGAGACATCAGCTTTGTAAATAACACCTTTAGATGCCTTTGGAGAAAGCCACCAAACCAATATTTGAGAGGTCGATTGTTTAACGAGAGGAATACAAATCCTGAGATACTCACCTGAGACCCAAGTGAACTTAACTGTTCTGAGGTTGAGTTTTCTAACCATGAATTAGTGAATATGACAGAAAAAATGCCAACCCTACCCCATCAGCTTTTTTAAAGCAGAAAATACATTTTTGATCTCGGGCAAGATATCATTTTAAAAAATGTTCTGAACAAGTTTTATGAACTGTGAACAGGAAATCAGACTTCTAGTGTGTTCACAAGGTTTCACTATTGCCATATAAGAAAGACTACTTGGCCCCTGGTGAACTTGTTTTAAAATGGACCGAAACCAATTTCAAACTCGGCTGAGATTTCATTGGAAAATATGTTTTGGACAAGTTTTATGATGCTTGGAGTAAAAGGAAAACAAGGGTGATCTTAAAAGGTCACCGAGACCATGTTGTGCTCAGGGTTTTCAGTGTTCAGAATGTACTTCATTATGCTGTTCATTCTTGTTCAATGGGTATCCTAAAACACTCATTAGATTAATGAAATCAACAAGCGTGACCTCTTCTGCTTGTGTCAAAACCTTTTTTGGCATACTTGACAACCCTTGCAAAAGCCACCAAGCCTGCGTCCAATAAAATGGACCTTCTAAATTGCCATAGCGACTGGACAATATTGCACTCTTTTTTTACAATATTATTATGCTGCCATTATTCTTGGATAAAATACAATGCCTTAAAAGATTCTTAGAAAAAGATCGGATGCCAAAATTTGATGAACTAACCTTTCGAACTGGATGGGGTTAATATTAAAAGAATGTGTTTAAATATTCTGTAAAAAGTCGACACCTCTACATTTTGTGTATAATATTGTCATCACTGCAGTGTATGAAAATTTTCGATGACAAATTTCAATGACAATTTTCAAAAACAAGACATATTTGTTCAGACCAGTAATGTTCTTCAGACCCCAAAATTATTACATACTGTTGAACACAGATAACAGTCTAATAAAATACATGTATATCAAAAGTTGAACAAGTTATTACTGATGTTTATTATCATGACATATTTTACAGACCCGTAAAGTTGACAGGAGTGATCATCGAGAAGTTAGGGAAGCCAACTTCTACTTCTTCATTGAGGCCACCATTGCTCTGTTTGTCTCCTTCCTAATCAACGTGTTTGTAGTCGCAGTGTTTGCCGAAGGCTTATACGGCAAGACATCAGCACAAATAGTAAGCTTTTTCTTATTAGTCACCTATTAGTGTAACCGAGTGGACTAGATGTTTAACCTTATCTCTGTCTGTCCTCAGGGCTCTCGCTGGGTTTAAATTTTCTTTCGCCACCCATTTTCGCCATTTTAATATTTTGTTTGCCACTTTAAAAAAATATGACCCATTTTTTAGCAATTCTTATATCCTATTATTCAATGTGTATACAATTCATTTCCGTAGTGTGTATAGCTATTTTCCAACAAATACATGTACAATGCAAACACAGGGAAATTTATGTCATTCATATTTAGTAATATTTATATTCACCATGCAGACAAAGTATGTGGTATTATATCATTATGGCATCATAAANGTTAGTCACCTAGTGTAACCGAGTGGACTAGATGTTTAACGCCGTTTCCGTCCTTATGTCCGTCTGAATCTTGATCAACTTACCGCAAAGAAATAATCTAGGTCGACAAAACTTGTTATGTGTATAGAGGTCATATGGTGAATATGCAATTTATTTAAGATGTTTAGTCTGATCAGAATTTTGGTTGCTGTGTTACAGAAATAATTGAAAACTAAAATCAGCATCCTGCCATAACTAGAAAGTTATATAAGAGGGAAATTCAACAAATAAACAATTTTTGTTTATGTATATTATTGCTGATGGTGTTTAGAGTGTGCTTTCTAAGATGCTATTTTGGTTTTCATTATGATAAATTAACACTGACTTCTTATATAATGTCATAAGTGAATTAAGTGTTTTCCACGGTTGTTCAAATATATTTGATACATCATGCGAGGGACAATTTTTATAAGTGATTTAAGTATTAAATAAATCCGAATTTGCAAACGCCTGTGGTAATTTGAAAATGAGCCACGTTCTGGGAAAACAGGGTTTAACTTAATGCATGTGCCTAAAGTATCTTCCCAGATTAGCCTGTGCAGTGTGCACACAATTAAGGGACAACAATTTCAGCCTAAACTTAATGTTTTGCTAAAAAGAGACTTCTTTAAAAAAAAATACCATAAAAGCAGAAATTGTTTTCCCTAATTAGCCTGTGCAGACTTAACAGGCTAATTTGGGACGACACTTTACACACATGCACTATGCTATGTTTTCCTCAGAGTAAGGCTCAAATTGTTTGTAACGTGTTGCATTGACTTCATTTATTTAGCATGAAAGCTGTGTGGCGAGTGGCAACCCTCACGCTGATGTATTCAATGTAAGTGCCACATACTTATGTACTGTTAATCTTATGTACTATTTGACCCATCATTTGTCATTGTGTTCAAGTCGGATTGGTTTGTTGTATTTTTTTAGCTCACCTGATTGCTTTTAGCTTTTAGGTCTTCGTCTGTCTGTAAACATTTGGTTTGTAAATACTCAAGAGGCCACATTTCTTGTCAGATCTTCATGAAACTTAGTCAGAAGATTTGTCCCAATGATACCTCGATCGAGTTCGAAACTGGTTCATGTTGGGTTAAAAACAAGGTCACTAGGTAAAAAAAAAAGGATCGGTCTTCGTCCGTCCTTAGACATTTGGTTTGTAAACACTCAAGAGGCCACATTTCTTGTCCAATCTTCATCAAACTTGGTCAGAAGATTTGTCCCAATGATACCTCGAGTTCGAAACTAAGTCATGCTGGGTCAAAAACTAGGTCACTAGGTAAAAAAATATAAAAACCTTGTAAACACTGTAGAAGTTACATCTTGCCCAATCTTCATGTAACTTTGTCAAAATGTTTGTCTTTATGATATGTTGGTTGAGTTCAAAAGTGGTTCCAGTCCGTTGTAAAACATGGCCGCCAGTGGGCGGGGCAGTTTTCCTTATTTGGCTATAGAGAAATCTTGTAAACACTCTAGAGGCCACATTTCTTGTCCGATCTTCATGAAACGTGGTCAGAAGATTTGTCCCAATGATACCTCGATCGAGTTCGAAACTGGTTCATGTTGGGTCACAAACTAGGTCACTAGGTAAAAAAAAAGAAAAACCTTCTAAACACTGTAGAAGTCACATTTCATGCCCAATCTTCATGTAACTTTGTCAAAATGTTTGTCTTAATGATATGTTGGTTGAGTTCAAAAGTGGTTCCGGTCCGTTGAAAAACATGGCCGCCAGTGGGCGGGGCAGTTTTCCTTATTTGGCTATAGAGAAACCTTGTAAACACTCTAGAGGCCACATTTCTTGTCCGATCTTCATGAAACTTGGTCAGAAGATTTGTCCCAATGATACCTCGATCGAGTTCGAAACTGGGTCATGCTGGGTCAAAAACTAGGTCACTAGGTCAAAAAAAAGAAAAACCTTGTAAACACTGTAGAAGTCACATTTCATGCCCAATCTTCATGTAACTTTGTCAAAATGTTTGTCTTATTGATATGTTGGTTGACTTCAAAAGTGGTTCCCGTCCGTTGAAAAACATGGACCAGGTCAAAGCTTGAAAAACCTTGTTTATCTTTAACCACAAAGCACGCAGCTTTGATATTTGATATGTGACAAAGATTGTTCAAATCATGCCACTGGGCAAGCTCATTTCACAGGTGAGGGATCTAGGGCCATCTTGGCCCTCTTGTTATCATATGTGTTTTCCTTACCATTCATTATGCATTTGGATCAACAATAATGTCTGTAAAACTATACTTAATTATATAATAATTGTGCTGTATAGTGTACACTTAAATACTATATTTTTGAATAAGACCAGTAATTAATATTGTGTTGTTTGCTAGGTTACCAACAATGAGGTTGAAGTGGATATATTTCGAGGGGTATGTATACAACTAACCTGAGCCACGCTGAAGGAAAAAGGGGCTTTACGTATGTACGTTAAGTGTCCTCCCAGATTAGGAACAACACTTTCCATCTAGGCAAAAAAAAATAATTTTGAAGAAACTTCCTTTCAATGAAAAATTCCATGCAGGCAGAAAGTATCATCCCAGATTAGCCTGTACGGACTGATACTTTACGCACTTGCATATAACATGGTTTTCTCAGAGTGAGACTTTTTTGTCTGTTATCAGTAGAGTTTCAACAAACAAAAAGTGGGCTGATTCCTGCATAAGGTCTTTTATTAATTTCAATCATATGCTTGTATGTACACCTTGGATATATATTTTGTTTCATCATAATTACTGTAACAAAATGTTTTATGGTATTATAGCAAAAGAAGAAAATTTTTTAGTCGCTAAGGTTATTGTATTCAGCAGTCCTTAAACATGCATTTAAGACCTTGTGCTTTGGACTTTGGTACTTGAGCATTTTGCCGGCCGTATGAAAATGTTAAGGACAAAAATAAGGTGCATAATCCCTATATAGTTATTTTTTATTCTAAATATATGTACATGTATATTGAATTCCTTACTGGTGGGCTTACCAATAGAATAACAATAATCATCAATTCTTCTTTATTACACTAATACAGCTGACCTTAGATATCGCAAAGTGGACGGGAATGCAAATCGCAATTTTTACATATTCATAGTTTGACTTATCCAAACTCGATTTTTTAAAAGCAATATATGCGTGATTTTAATCATAAAAAAGAAAGCTTCTATTCTACAAAGTGAAAACAATTTTGCACTAAAAAAAAACCAAGCTGTTTAATTGCAGGGTGTCTTTCTTGGTTGTCAATTCGGGCTGGCAGCCATGTACATTTGGGCGGTTGGGATTTTTGCTGCTGGGCAGAGTTCCACCATGACTGGAACATACACTGGTCAGTTTGTGATGGAGGTAAGAACATGCTTCAGAGAAAAAAGGGGCTAAATGCAAGTGCGTAAAGTGTGGTCCCAGATAAGCCTGTGCAGAGACATTGTTTAAACAAAAAATTCCATTAAAAGTCATGCAAAGTCTCCTTCGCATGACTCAGACTGCGCAGGCTAATCCGGGACAAAAAATTTTGCACATGCATTAAGTCCAGTTTTCGAAGAACGACACTCATGTTATTTTAACTGATAAAAATAAGTTTAGCATAGGGCAAGATATTCAGTTAGATAAACATCTTCATTTTTGTCCCAAGCAGTGAAATAAAGAAATAGCTTGTGTGAATGGCAGTTATTCAGTTTTCACCATAGTGATTTTAATTTATCCTACATAACATTCATGTGGTTACCGTTTGCCTGGCATTCAGGGATTTTTGGACCTGAAATGGAAGCGGTGGCAGAGGGTGCTAATGACGCGCTCCATCGCAATCCTACCCACAATCCTCCTTGCTGCCTTTTCGGGGGTCGGGGACCTCACGTACATGAACGACCTACTCAACGTATTGATGAGTCTTCAGCTGCCATTCGCCTTGCTTCCTGTCCTGACTTTCACCAGCGCACCATCTGTCATGGGTGCGTTTGTCAATGGAATGTAAGTCTGTCTGTTACAGTGCAATCTAGGGTTTTGATTATTAAAGTTTATTTAACAAATGTTATGCTACCAGGATCCTTGGTAGCTTTAATTTAAGCACATTTCTTTCAGTGGTATGGGAAGCTATCGGCTTATTGATACTCTTTTGAGTCTGTTTCTTGGAAAGAACCAAAACATAAGGATCCCGAGAATGCCTACTGACTGAGGATTGAACGAACTACGTCTAAGTCACAATGCCGACACCATTATTTCCCCAGTGCAGTTAAGTCTGTGTGTCACCAAGGAATTTTATTATATTTTGTGTTGTTTTTTTTTAAACAAAATTGAGACTGTTTGGGTAAAGGTTTGCTGAGGATATGCCATTATTCTTGTCTGAAGTTACAAAAAAATTAGGTCAAATACTTTATTTGTGTTTGAATGACTGTTAACCCTTTCCCACTTAGAAGCAAAGTGAAAATGGCTATATGCAATCTGCAAGAAACCAGAACAGCCTGTGAGTAACTCGCAGTCTGTTCAGGTTTTATGCTGTTTACTTCTCATCAATATCTAAGGGTTGGAAATGAATCCTTTAACCCTTTGAGCGCTGGAACCGGATTTTGAAGGCCTATGCAAACAGTTTGGATCCAGATGAGACGCCACAGAACGTGGCGTCTCATCAGGATCCAAACTGTTTGCTATTTTGATAGTATTCTTTGAATTTTTTTTTAAGAAAAGGCTAATTTTAGAAATTCAGCAGACAACATTTTAGCAGACGACAAATTTCCCAGCATGCAAAGGGTTAAAACTTGAATAGAGTAAGAAAGGTCTTAAATATAATTTGATTTTACAGGGACTACAACTGTGTCGAAGCGTGTTTCTGAGCGGGAAAGGGTTAATCCTAAAGAAACAAAGTCTTATTTAACTCAAAGTCTATTTAAATGTTTTAACAACAAATTATAGTTTTTATTATCTTTTACGTGCCTTGATATTTGACATGTATACTGAAAGTAAACATTGGTACTTCAGTATCAATTTTTTTTTCTCAGCCAGACAATTTAATTTAAAATGTGCGCATATATTGTTGTATAATACGATCCTATACTAAAATGCGTGTAATAATGGCCATTTTATGGGTTTTAATGAACAAAAATGTGTAGCCAAATACAATTTTTGTTCAGCCAAATGGGTCAATTTGTAGCCATTGGCTAATTTGCAGTGAGTGCAAGCTAATAAAGGACTTAACATTCCACTTTCCTATAAATAAATTCTCTTCTAAACAAAAATCAAGTCAAGTCGAAAAGTGTCGACCCTGATAAGCCTGTGCAGACTGAAGAAAGACTAATCTGGGACGACACTTTACACACATGCATTAAACCTAGTTTTCCCAGAATGAGGCTCATATATTTCCAGTGTAATGAAGGTGATAGCGAGCCTTCTGACGGTGGTGGTGATTGGCATCAACCTATTCTTTGTGGCTGTGTTCGTACAGCAGCTGCCTAATCACTGGGCTGTATACCTTGCGCTAGCTGTGGGGGTCACCCTGTATCTCACTTTTGTGATCTATCTGGTAAGCTGTTATGGTTTCAGTTGCCATGCCAACAAAGGTCCTTTAACCCCCTACACCCCGAATGCTTTCAAGTAGTGAAACTTTAAAGAAATCTTCTTATGTACATTTTAAAAATGTATTTTTGAAATGCGTAGTTTGTTAGATTAAGTGTATTGTAAGTTTCAAAATATCATTTCAGGCGTGGATATGCCTAGTTTCCATGGGTTGCCAATTCCTACAGATATTACCTGTAAGTATTAATAACACTCTGGGAAAACGGGCGTCATGCATGTGCGTAAAGTGTTGTCCCAGAATAGCCTGTGCAGTCCGCACAGGGTAATCAGAGACGACACTTTGAGCTTTTATGGTATTTTTTTTAAAGGAATTCTCATCTTAGCAAAAATCCAGTTTAGGTGGAAAGTGTTGTCCCTCATAAGCCTGTGCAGACTGTACAGGCTAATCTGGGATAACACTTTCGGCACATGCAAAAAGCCACGTTTTCCTAGCGCGATGCTGATTTATATATGTCTCTGTTCACCGTTTGGACAGGGTAGGCTTTACCAGTGATCTCTCTTGAGTTATCTTAGTCACTTGTTTTTGTTCTTAATCTTAATGTGAAATGTTGAAGCTGGTTTTCTAAGATAGTATTAATTAAACAAATAATATTGTCATACTTATTTCAGACTTATAAGAAGTATCTGCATAAATATGAGCATGCCAAAATGAAATCCCAAGCTGTGATATTTAATTGGTACATGTGCAGGATTGTACTTGTTCCCATGCAAATGTATACCTTATGTTTAGAAAAGTGTGGTTAACAGAATCCAATATCACTAAGCCTATTGAAAGTTTGTTGAAGAGAGGCTCAATACGATCTTACATACCAAGTTTCAAACCTTTGGGCCTTTTGGTTTTAAAGGAAAACATTTTTTTAAGTAATATTAAGTTTTGTTATAGAAATCCATATAAATAATATGAATCTCTGGGTTGGGCCAGTTATGATCCTGGGGTCTTGATTTAAAGAAAATAAGTAGAGGCCATAATAATGAGATGTATATTATAACTTCATATCTTAAGGCACATTGCCTACATGTTTGAATGATGTACGTTAAAAATTGTAGGAGAATCAGGGGTGTTATTTATCTTCCTTTCATCTGATTTCCTCCGTTTCAATGTCAAAATAATTTTACAAAAAGTTATTTACTTTTATGGATCTATGTACAAATGAAGAGTTTAGTTGACCGCTGTAATGGGGCTCAGAGAGACTGACAGGTGTCGTTTGCGTTTCTAGTATATCCCACTTTATTTCATAATTAGAGGTTTAACCCTTTGAGTGCTGGAACCGGATTTTGAAGGTTTTTGCAAACAGTTTGGATCCAGATGAGACGCCACAGAACGTGGCGTCTCATCAGGATCCAAACTGTTTGCTATTCTGATAGTATTCTTTGAAAAAAATTCGAAGAAAATGCTAATTTTAGAAATTTAGCAGACAACATTTTAGCAGACGACAAATTTCCCAGCATGCAAAGGGTTAATTCTTGCATGTGCCTTTGTTTGTGTGTTTGCAGTGTACCCGATGCATGACCATTACAGTCCCGTATGGCTTCCAGTTCAATGAAGATTGCATCACAAGTGAAAACACCACTGATCTCCCCTTGGAGAATAATGAGAACGAAGCCATCATGGATGGTGCAACGTCAGAGTATGGTGGCATCGTGAAATAATGTAACACCTGACTTTTGTGATATCTTTGGATAATTCATTTTCAGATTATGGAGAAATCATGGAATAATGCAAAACCAGAGTATGGTCACTGGTGAAAGAATGCACTTTCAGACTATGGTGCTATTGTGGAGTAATCATACCATGATTACTAAAGTAATGTCAAAATATGGATCCAGCGTGAAATAATGAAACACCATACTCTTGTAACACCATGAAAAAATGAAGCCTCGTTCAATTGGGCCATCATGAAAGAATACAACATCATACTATGGTGCCAACATTAAATAATGCAATGTAATACCATTGTGCAATTTTGAAATAAAGCAATGTCATACTACATGTATGGTGCCATCATTAAATAATTCAATTTCATACCTTTAATCGTGCCATTTAAAATCTAAAATATCATCATGAAGCAAGTTGTTATGACATTCTGTGAAGAACATGCAAATAATTTCTTAATGTTAATGTCCCCGAAGCATGCCATAACCAATATGTAGCCTGTTAGAGCCAAACCATTGAAAAAATTGAAGAGCGTATTGTTTATTTTATGATGGATATTTACTTCACACAATGTTTTAATATTTATATACAATGTACTGTTCTTACATGTAGTAGCACAAAACATGTTTGAGTCATGATATATAAACATTGTTGTGCTGGTGCTCTTAATTGTGCTTTCATCGATAACTGCATTTCTATACATGAATCTCATAATGTGTTTGTATGGTTGATGATTTAATCATTTATATAGACACATGCATTTAATGATATTATTTGATAGGCTTGTGTTTCAAATCTTATGCTAATCTATGTACACTTGGTGCTGGTAACTCTTTGCAATTTATATACTAGATCTGCTTATACCATTACATGTATTAAAGTGTGTGTATTTTTATGTCCCCCACTATAGTAGTAGGGGACATATTGTTTTTGCCCTGTCTGTTGGTTGGTTGGTCTGTTGGTTGGTTTGCGCCAACTTTAACATTTTGCAATAACTTTTGCTATATTGAATATAGCAATTTCATATTTGGCATGCATGTGTATCTCATGGAGCTGCACATTTTGAGTGGTGAAAGGTCAAGGTCAGAGGTCAAATATATGTGGCCAAAATCGCTCATTTTATGAATACTTTTGCAATATTGAAGATAGCAACTTCATATTTGGCATGCATGTGTATCTCATGGAGCTGCACATTTTGAGTGGTGAAAGGTCAAGGTCATCCTTCAAGGTCAGAGGTCAAATATATGTGGCCCAAATCGCTTATTTTATGAATACTTTTGCAATATTGAAGATAGCAACTTGATATTTGGCATGCATGTGTATCTCATGGAGCTGCACATTTTGAGTGGTGAAAGGTCAAGGTCATCCTTCTAGGTCAAATATATGGGTCAAAATTGCTCATGTAATGTAACTTCTGCAATATTGAAGCTAGCAATTTTATATTTGACATGCATGTGTATCTCATGGAGCTGCACATTTTCAGTGGTGAAGGGTCAAGGTCAAGTTCATCCTTCAAGGTCAAACGTCATATAGGGGGACATTGTGTTTCACAAACACATCTTGTTGTTTATGCTTTTACATGTTTTTGTAGGTAATGCTATGGTTTGTTTCGGAATTTTGTCTTCCAGATCAAATGTACTAGTCAGTATCATTTTGGAAATTAAAATTTACTTGTTATTACACGGTGCACTTATTTAAAATGTCATATATTTGCTTAGAATCGGTACTGATTTATAAAAAGGTTTATACTTCACGTTTCAGCTTTTTAAGTTGTGAACTCTCCTTGTTATTAGATTGGGAAATGGACTGCGGGCAGTTTGTATTAACCATTCTTGTCGAACCTTTGGAATTAGCAAGTTTTCATGGAAACCTAGCTTTGTGATTGTGTTTCGGGCGTGTTGGGTAAAGAAAAAAGTCACATTTTTTAAAACAGATAAGTGGTATAGGCTGAATAACTTCAGTTTGGACAGCGGTATTAAATGAAATGTTGAGTGCAGGAAGATTATCTGCAGATCAAGCTTGGGATTGCTTTTGAGACCTGTCAGGTTAAGGTCACTGTTACTAAAATAACATGAGAGTTTATTTGGGACCATTCGGGTAAAGGTTAAGGTCTGTTTTACTAAAGAAGAAAAAGAAAAAAATAAGTGCTGAAATTTTATGCGTAGGTAGCTTATTTGTATACCTAGCTTGGAATTCCATCTGGGAATTGTTGGGTCAAGATCAAAAATAAGTTCTAAAAATAGAAAAACTTATTTCGCGTAAGATCTTGATTTTTGTTTTGAAGATATTGTTCTGAAATTTTGTATGTTAACTCAGAGACGTAACTTGGTTTTGCATTTGAGACCTGTTGGATCAAGGTCAAGGTCACTAGTACTTAAAATAGAAAAGTGTTCTGCTCAATAACGTTAGTTTGTATGGGAGGTATAGTAATTGTGTATGTAAGTAGCTTTCATGCAGACCTTTCAGCTTCGAAGTGCAAAATAATTTAAATCAAATTAATTAATTACTAAAAGATTGAAAACCTAGTTTCCTGATGTTGTGATGTTTCTCGTAAATAATTTGCTTGAATTAAACATTCCATTTGTTGACTTATATTTAAGCCATATCTCTGTTACATTCCTAACAAACATGTTCTTCCAACCATTTCTATACAATATGTTTTCAGATTAAAATTCACAAACTTGGAATGATCTGAAATCACTCTCTACAGTTCCTCTGTTGATCATAAAAGGATATTATTTGATGGATGCTGTTTTGTTTGAAAAGAAACTCATCTTAAACATAAGTTAAAACTTTTGGTTGGTAATTTAACTCACCACTACTGTGTTAAGATAAATGATACACTTCTTTTAACAGAACATTTTTATTTTAGTATATTTATAATTTATTGTTTAATGAGTGCTTTGGAGTAATGTAACTGGATAGATTAATAGTTAACTTAGAATCTAATGCATACAGCTTTTAATTGATAACAATGTCCATCAAAATCAGTAAAATGTATAATTGTTCCCAGTACAAATACTCCGTCATCATATCATGTTTTGATCCATTAGTTGTTAGGTGCAGACGAATTCAACCTAAAAAAAAGTCAAATTAAGTCAATACATTAATGTTAGTTATACATGATTAATCATGCATCCCCGTACTATATACATAGGTTTCTTAACTTTAACTTTTCTTACACCCACCTTCAGTGGCTTTATTTTGTGATACTGTTGAAAATGCAATGTTATATTTAAAATATATTTATACTACGTGTTGTATGTAAGTCCAGTGTTTTTTATGCATAAGATATGTATGAAGTAGATTTATAACTTTTTATAACACGTTTTGTTTGTGTTGTTTATACATTGTTGAGAATATCATTTTATCAGGTTAAAGGATTTGAAATAAATTTGTGATATCAATATGGTGTTTTTCTTGGTAAAAGGTTTCCTGTAATTACTAAATATGTGATCATACGTCAATTTTATGTTGGTTTGGTAGTGTTTTCACAAGTCTTAAGGTAATATTTGTACTTAAAAATAAAGAGTAATGGCTTACAACTGACTGATGTATTTGTGTATGTAGTGTGGTATAGTGGGGGCTCATGGCAAGCAACGTACATGTATATGTATATAATCCATTTATTTGTAAACAAAGACCAATATAGTCAATCGATATATTGATCTCAATATTACACAAATAGACAATATATACTTTCTATAATATGCAACGAAGCAAGACAACATCATCACAACATATAACACAACATATGTCTCTATAAAGAGCCCTTACATTTAAGTAATATGTGCCTTTTTTACTTCAAAAGAATATTTGGATTGATTAAAAAAAAATGCAATGATATTATGCAATGATATTACCAATGAACAGTTTAAATTGTCAAGATTAAATGACACTTGATCATATTAATATACAAAATATTTAAAGGGACTTGTTCAAATATTTTCCTATTTTTGAAACATGTCATTATATATGTTAACTAACAACTCTTCAATGTTTGCAATAGTCATAATTAATTATAAAAGCAAGAAAATAACACATATTGCCATGCACGGGATTCGGAGCTGAGTCCTCTGGACGCAAAAAGCGACAGAGCTAGCAATGCGCCATGCAGCCTTTGGTGTCGATTGGCGAAATATAACATACATCTAATAGTATTTTCCAAATTATCGAGAAAAAGCGTTCTTAATTTAACAATTGCGAATATAATTAACCGTTAACATTTAACCGATATTCTACCCATTTTTCTTAGTCAAGAGCGTTATTTTGCTTGTTCAAACATAATGCATACATTCTGGTCTGATTATATATGACAATTATTTAAAAAATCGTCAATTTATCAAAACAGTGAAAAGCCTCTTTAAGTTGCATAAATATTCAAAATTCCTTAAAACATATTTTGCACTGATGATAACAGAGGACACAATTCAACATAGTTGAAAGAATGATTTGTTGAAAATATGATTCATCATACTTAAATAAACAGACATATTCACAATAGGCATTATGCCATCCCATTTAAACTTTTCAAGAATATATTACCCATATATTTATTCCTAGCCATGAATACAGAAGAACAAATGTAGTAAAGTTAAAATTGGGATTAATAACACTTCTAAAAAAGCATAAAACACAGTGACAAACACACACACACACAATTTACAAGACATACATATCATTATCACAAACATAAGACATGATTACCGTTTTAAATTCAAAACAGCATCAGGTGCAGACCATTTAAAACAAATGTCTCCGTTATCAATGACAAACCTTAAGACTATACTGCTGTGACAGATACAATAATAGGGAAAATCTCTCACAACACCGTAACTCCCAAACTAAAGCATTATTTTAAATAAGTTCATAAATGTCTGAACAATACACTGACAAATATGATCATTGTGTAAACTTTTAAAGCAATCTACAGAAATCTACTATGAGGAAGTGTCAAGACTAAAAAATATTAAGCAAGAATTTATAAAATACTTCATAATTGACAAACTATTTCAACAAATACAATATGTCTAGTATAACAACTATTTACAATGAAATACAAGTAGGCAATACCACACATTAAGTAGTGCATGTCGGTTTAAACTTGCTATTCAAATATAGGGCTAATAAATGAAATCTAGCGTTCACGAAAACAAATTATAAAACTGATATCAACCGTTACTTGAAAATTATGTACATCAATGAAATTCACAACACACACGAGTTCTCAAATTATTACAAAACATTATAATGATTAAAAGTAATAAAATATGATTAAAGACTGAAAAAAAAATCTGAAATACACAACATGTTTTGTGTGCAATGTTCACATTTGATACAAAAAGAACTGTTTAGTGCACACACGTAACAAAAAGTGCGTAATAAATATTTAAATAAAATGAATTCATAGGTAAAAACTTGGTCAGTCCAATCACACATATAAAAGAGCACAAATTCACATATATTAACACACCCACAAAAAACGTCTACAAATCCGAGGAATTGCTTAGTTCATACAAAAGTTCAGTTGCAGTCGGCAAAAGCAATGCAGGTCTTGTAGACACAGTCATTAGAGCTCGAAGGTATCTGGCTTCGTAAGGGTTGTCATGTTCTCAAAACCAGCACCGCTCCGACAGCGTGGGCTTGTCCTGTATTTACGTAGTGCCAACGTCGCAGCCCTAAGGCAACCTGGTCCAGCAGCCAACCTGGTCCTTCTGTCGCTCGTCTGGTCACCCATTTGGATAACAATGTAGTGGGTGGATGGCGGCTTATGGCACACAAACTCCATAGATGTGTTTTATCCTTTCAGTTGTAGACGTTGACCAATATAGCCAATTGACAAAAATACCAGATTGGAATAAATTCCGACCAGAAAGCACTTGCATCCACTTAATTGACGGTCTTGGCAAATGCAAAAGTGGTCAGTAAATTCATTATGAAATTAAACACTGAATTATCAATGCAAATCTTGCATCGGAATGATTAATGACTATAACTGGATATTACAACTATTTCATACGCCTTTATGGTTAATGAACACTGTACAGAGAAATTAATTCATACAAAAATGTAAATGGATATTACATTAAAACGGAGATAATAAACTGATCTGTACTAAATGTGACCCTGCTGACTGTACGAGTGGTAACTGACAACGGGCTGTATATAGAACATTTTAGTCTGACACATGACGCAATACCCAATGAATAATTGAACTCATTTAATTTTTATTTAGTGGAATGATGGCTTTTTCACTGATTTTGAATCCGTTATTTGATCATATTCCTAATGGCAATAATGCGAATGAGATGTGCCATCACTTATATGTATATACTTAACTTCATTTATTATTGGAGCATTGTTAGTATTTTTATCATGATGACATTATTATATACATTATTTCTATATTGAATGTGTTAACTTAAAAGATAGCTGATAGTTCACATAATAAGAAACTGTTTAATCATTATGAAATCTTCATAAATACATACTTATGTCAGATTATAACCTGCCATTTACACACACACGCACGCACGCACGCACGCACGCACGCACACACACACACACACACACACACACACAAACACACATATATATATATACATATATATAGAGTGACTTTTGCAATGAATATGAAGTCATTTTCCAACAATCAACATTTACAGCACTATGCAGGCGTCATGATGTTCATCTTTGGCTTAATTGTTCTTATCTCTGACTTCATTTTCTTTATCTAAATATTCTTTGAAAGAAACCAAACCACCCTGAAAAGCACAAATCATTTCTATGTACATATACAGTGAACACATGGGTTCTTGTTGTTTGCTTGTATACGTCTCAGTATTATTGTTTATGAGCAACAATATTCCGTGAAAAATGTTTTTGAACAGATTCAATTTGACTTACACACTGATATTAACAATTCACTACACAAGTTGGGTGTTCGAGAAATGGCCCTGAATTGGATTAAGGATTTCTTGTCTAGAAGAACGCAGTGTGTTCGTATAGGATCTACTTTGTCATCATGGTCAAATGTAGTTAGCGGAGTCCCTCAAGGCAGTGTAATTGGACCGGTACTTTTTCTGTGTTTTATCAATGACTTACCTGACATAGTATCAGTAATTGTTAAGATTTGTGCTGATGACACAAAGCTTTTTTCACCAGTAACAACAAATGAGGAGTGTTATAATCTTCAATATGACCTAGACAACTTAAGTGACTGGAGTGATAAATGGAAATTAACATTTAATGCAAAGAAATGCAAAGTTCTTCACCTTGGAAGTTCAAATAGTGATTTTCGCTATTCCATGAGAGACCCGGACGGAAATTACACAGCCATTGAAGCAGTCACAAATGAGAAAGATTTAGGTGTGACTTTTGACGAGCGGCTAAGTTTTAACCAACACATTACAAATATTACGAATAAAGCACAACGAACTCTTGGCTTAGTACATAGATCCTTTGAGTGTCTTGATGAAGAAATGTTTCTGCCTCTTTATAAGGCTTTAATCAGGCCAACCTTAGAATACGGATCATGTGTTTGGTCCCCTCACCTAAAAAAACATATAAAGTTAATTGAAGATGTTCAAAGAAGAGCAACTAAACTAGTGCCATTGGTGGCACATCTACCATACGATCAGAGACTTCGAAAGTTGGGACTAGTCACACTTGAGTACAGAAGAGACAGGGCGGATATGATCCAAATTTTCAAATCTTTACATAAGCTGGATGATTTAAACTGGGAAAAATTGTTCGATCTGGCTGAGGATAATCTTCGTGGTCATCACTTGAAACTAAGAGGCAAGAATTCCAAAAGCAATGGAAGACTCAACACCTTTAGTCAAAGAACAATTCATTACTGGAACAGTTTGGAAGAATCAACAATAGCTGCCACAAGTGTTAATCAATTTAAATCGTTGCTAAATTCTGAGAAATGGAACATTAAGAAGTTTAACCCGTCTGTAAATTAAGTTAAATTAACAATAAATATTTACTAAGCGCACTCTAGAGAAGTTTTAACAAAATAGTACAAATCAGAAAGAGATTCTAAAGAAGCGACCATTTATCAGAGGGGCCATTACAGCATAGCTTATTTACGGCCCAACAGTCCAGGTATACAGGTATCCAGGTATTATCTTCATTGACATAAATTGTCACAAACAACTTTACTTATATTTGGTATCAAAACAAACCATGCAATTGTACAGAGACTTTTTATGTTAACAAAATACACCGATATTCAATTACCCATCCTTTGTTATCTGCAATCCAGGCATCTATTTTTACTGCGAAGAAAGCACATATCCATTCAATGATTTTGTCCACATACTCGTTCTTGTTATCTTTCAAACAGTTCACAGCTATCACACCAGAACAGTACACCAAAGACACAATTTTCCCCCAGTTGAGGCCGGGTTTAATCACTTTATTAAGTATTTTCCAGTAATCCTGCATTGTCATCGGTTGCTTGATCTGCGAACAAAATTCACCCATCTGTTTCTGATACATAGTCTCAAACACATCACATAGTTCCCGAAGAATTTTGGACTCTTCTATATGTGCACAAGCTTCCACTGTATCATCAATAAGCTTGGTTTCATTACACATGTTTCACTTCGTCATCAAAAGAATGTTGAGTTTCGTTTTGCACTTGTCACAGTGAATACTTGGCAATTTTGGTCCCGTCAGTCGATTAAAACCTGCTTTTTGAGCAGCGTAATTAACATAATCAGATATCACTTTTCGATAACATCTATTCGTAGTATATCTACTATATGCAGTATGCACCATATGTTCATTTGTATGAATGCATGTATGAAAGAAAATGCAATAAAATATTATTAAAGTTATATTATTCCACTCATGCACCATGTTTCACCCATTTAGAGTGTAATAAGTTGTTTTTACACAGTCCCTGACCTTTGTGTATAACCATGAGGTCACGTGTTACTTATTAGAGAAGTCGTTTAAGTTTTGGGGTAAATTGCTGCAATAGTGTTAGCTTATTTCTCAAAATATAGCCGCGCAAAATCAATATAAGTTTAGTACATATTGCCGACGTGATTGTAACTATCAAGTGTACAACGCCAAGAAGTGTTCTTTTGTCAAAGTATAATTCAATTACCATTTATATTTGTCGAACAAATAAGCCAAATTTTATGATCGTTTGATTTCGACTGATTCATTCGTATAGTTGCAGAGTGTTTGTACGAACCTATGTAGTGTTTTTATAAAGCTAATGATGCGAGTGCTACTTCACAATTATTTAAATTATGCAATCGAGTATCCAGTTACCACTCTAACAAATCTCTTTTTATTAAGAAAGAAACGCTTCGGAAATATTCATTAATTTATTCATATATATATTCACAACCTTTATTAACTGTAATGACTTCGTATGTGATCACAAGTCCGTCTCGTTGATAACTGTTAATGCAATTTGTGTTATTATCATTTAACAGTCATGGTTTACTATTGCCGGTTTTAATTATGTAATACGGCCGACTTTTCGAGTTGTGACTGACAACCGGCTGTTAATTCATTATGTCAGTCTGACACTTGACACATGACCATACGGATAATTGAAATCATTGTATTTAGAGTTTGGTGAATTGATATGAAGTAATTTTTCACCGTTTACATCACTATGCAGGCTGCTTTATTGTGTTCATCTCTGGCTTCAGAGTGTTTATCTCCATCTTCTTTGAAAGCAACCATACCACCCTGTAAGAACAAATCATTAATATTCACATGGACAGTGAACAAATGGGTTGGTGTCTGCTTGCATATGTTTCAGAATTCGTGTTTATGAGAAATAATATTCTTTAATAAATGTAAATGAATATATTCAACCACAGGTCTTTGGCGCATGGCCAAGTCACTTTAACACTATCAATATGTCATATTTTTTCTGATATAATNTTTATAAAATGTTTTATGACATATTGACAGTGTTTAAGTGACTTGGCCACGCGCCCAACACCTGTGTATCTAACATGACCCACTGTATGCACTGGTATTTACAATTCATTAGCTTCACTGATGTAAATTGATAAAAAAAACTTTATTATTAATTTGGTCGCAAAAGAAACCAGGCAAAGTTTACATAAACTTGAAATGTTAACAAAATACGACTAAATGCAATTACCCATCCTGCGTTATCTGCAATCCAGGTATCTACTTTCATTGCGAAGAAAGCACATGTCCATTCAATGATTTTGTCCACGTACTCGTCGTTGTTATCTTTTAAACAATTCACCGCTAACATACCAGAAAAGGATACAATAGCCACAATTCTCCCCCAGTTGACGCGGTTTTCAATCACTGAATCAAGTACTGTCCAATAATGCTGCATTGACATCGGTCCCATGTGCCGCGAATAAAGTTCTTCGACTCGATTCCAATAGCTAGTCATAAACTCATCACATAGCTCCCGAAGAACTTTGGACTCTCCTATATGTACACAGGCTTCCACTGTATCATCGATAAGATTGGTTTCATTACACGTGTTACACTTCGTCATTAAAAGAATGTTGAGTTTCGATTTGCACTTGTCACAGTGAATACTTGGCAATTTTGGTCCCGTCAGTCGATTAAAACCTGCTTTTTGAGCAGCGTAATTAACATAATCTGATATCACTAACGACGTTGTGATGGAAACTTTACTTATTTCAATTGCCATAGTAAGTTTTTTTTGTTCTTGTTTATGAACTATCTATGGCGATTTCAATACTAAGGGAGGTTATACAGCTAGAATCGTTACTTATGATAATGAAAAATCTGCGCTAGTTGTCTTCCTCATTTTTTCTAAATATAACTTTACAATTCACCTTCTATGGCGTGCAATATCTATGTTTATTTTTACCAAGATATTGGACAAAAAGAAAACAAAAACCAACTTCGCAGATACTGAATTATATAGACTAGAAGTTGCAGCAATTTGTGTGCTATTTAGTACAGTCGAGTCGTCAGTGGCGGAAATCCCACAATAGCGGAACAAAATGATTAAATAAAATTGCCCGCTTTATTATTCGAAAACAATAATCATTGTGTAAGTCTTTAATCTGAGCTTTGAAAAGAATTCACGTGCCATTCTTCAGCAATACTCTGTACCCCATTCGCTTGAATAAAAACATTCAACCATTCAATCATAGCGCACGATTTGCATATCTATGACTAGCGCACTCGACGGCAAATCAATATAATAGTTTAACAAAAGCATCAACGTTGAATCGAATATTGACTGTAAATATTGTAAGTAAAAATTTAATAAACGGAAATGGATTTATCATAATTTGCTTTGTTTAACTGCTTTCTTATTTACAAAAATGGCATAATCTCAACTTGTTATCCGAGCTTTAACAAGAATTCCCGGGTCATAAAATAATTTGTCAATAATTCCATTGTCCTTTCAACGATGAATGACAGATTCAAGCTTTCAATCGTAAACCAAGCACTAACGTTTAATCGAATATTGCCTATTATAATTAACAATATAGATTCAATAAACTCAATTTGTTCATCAAACGTGTTTTTGTATTGCAATAAACCGCTTTGAAATCAGATGCAGTCTCAGAATCCAATAGCGGTGCAACACTGTGTGAACTTTCGGCGGTTTTCCCAACGTTGTTTTGAACCGTCAAAGTACGTATGTGTTTTATTTTGTTGCTTCACATGTGACCACTGCAGACAGTCGAATTAAAATATCATAATGATATATAGTGTCAGTAGTGAAACATAAGTGTTGTTCATTATTCGTGTGTTTGTTAGGTGTTTGTGAGGTTGATTCTACCATTATAAGTGAAATGCAAATTGTTTTGGAACAAAGATAAGTCTACATTCATATTTCAATTCACTAAGGTTTTCAACCATTTAGAGAGTTATAAAATGTTTTAACACTTTCCTTGACCTTTGTATACAGCCATGAGGGCACATGGTTACTTTTTGGAGAAGACGTAACGGTATTGGGGAAATTGCTGCCAAGGAGTGTTATTATATCCAAGTTTAATTCAATTACCATTTATATTTGTGCAACAAATTAGTCATCAAATTATGAAGTGCTTACTTAAGACAAATCGTATTGTCGTTTTATTTCGACTGCTTGTTTTTGTAGAAAACAATTATGCGAGTGCAACTTAACAATAATTTAAAATATTCATTAACCCATTACAAACGCAAAAACGTCTAAGCTCATTCTTCAAATTAAAATTAATACGATCTTAAAGCACACACACCGAACAGTGCACGTTTTTCTCACGCAGACGCAACAATAATAGGTATATAACATCGCAGTTATGCATTTTCATTTCATAATATTTAACTTTATATGCAAGTAAATACTTACCAAATTTTTACAATAAAAAATCTACCACGCAATCGTCAAATGTTTTTTAAATTCGGAGTTTTAGATTTTATGATATTATAAAATTGTACGGTATATTAACACGGAGTGACGTATGTATGTAATAAGGCCAGCATTGACGGAAATGTACACGGAACCGGCACAACGAAAACACAATCATGCATGGGTACAATCTTATGTTGAAAAATGAGAAAACAAAACGCACGAATGCCATGAGGAAATTACATGCATTCGGCGAAAATCTTGCAGTCTTTAAGATATATCGTCGTTCGATCGTCGCAAACCGATTGCTTTAGCGAATTTAGACGAAATTTTCAGTAAGCATTGAAAAATAGTTTTACATATATTAACGAGAATTAGACGACTTTTTGATATATCAAATGTACAACTTCATAGATTAAAGCAAATTTACTTGAGGTCCTAAATCAGGGGTCATGCGTATACGGGAGCTTACCGCGTTTAAGTGAGGTTACGGGAGCAAAACTTCAAAGATGGCGTCGTTTTCGTGTTTTTCGTGAAGGAGTAGCGGATATTTTCACCCGGTAAGCCAGTTTATATTTATATTTCTTTTAAATGAATACGCCCTTTCGGCTCTACGGTGTTTGTGCTCCCCTCGGTTTTTTGTTTCAATGCCGTANTTTTTGTTCAGCCAAGTTTCAGAAAGTAATATTAGATCATACTTTTTAACGTTTTCTTGAAAGTCAACATCACTTATTTTTCTGGTGAGTCCATTCATGTGCCACGCTATTACATTTAACTTCCCTTCCTTGTCCTTGTGTGTAACCTCCTTGAAATGACTGCCTCCATTTACGCGTGATAAAAGTTTTGCACCGGCCCACTTCACTTGTTTACCGGCGCTCTTTTCACGGTCGAATAGAGCGCTCTTTTCCCGCCTCTGCTGCAGCACTGCTTTAGTTTGCTGAATCCCGATGCCCAGTCCGTACACAGCTTGTGTTGGTGGCCCGACACCAGTCAGTTGTGCAGTGGCTGATGCTTCCGATGACTGGTTTGACATTATCACACACTTTTCTGGCTGGTCGTTTGTATAATTAGGAGAGGCGTCGTCTTTGGTGCGTTTCTGTCCACCTTTCGTGTTTTTATTCTGTTTCGACATATGACGTGTATGTTACCGGTCTCATCTAATCTCATCAAATCCAAATCGATAAATAAATAAAGTTTCAAAAGCTAGAGGAATCAAAATTTTCATTAACGAACAAAACTAGCAACTATCCAATCAAATACCGAAAAGTCAAAACCTATTTTTGAACGGTTTCCCCAAAATGTCGTTTTGTTCAGTATAGTTTGTAGTATTATTATACTATTTAACGAGTTAGCTTACTGAATAAAATATAATCCCGAGATTGCCCAAATTTTGTTTGGTTTTATTGATATTTACATCAATGTTTGTCAAGAAGCCGATTTAACGGTAACATAGGTAAATAAACGGTAAAACAAAAAGCATAAAATTTAAAGAAAATTTGTTGGATTCGGTGGATAATCGATTTCATTTCACTCGTGATCATAGACAAAATTTAAACAAGGATATAAACAAGGGAAGTACATCTTGATATGATAATCTAAAAATAGAAAAAGAAATTCCGAAAATGTGTTCTTTTCACCGGTGAAAAGAACAATTTTGTTCTTTTCACTGCTGTTATTTCACTGCAGAAATGTCATATTTTATCATAAGGTGTAAAAAATAATAAAGTATTACTAAAATTGACGTTGATTTTTCATCGCCAGCGAATAATTTGTTCATACAAACTGAACTGACTTCACGCAAAACACGAATACATATCCTGCAATAAAAATCTCCCCAACATCTATAAATGATCGCTTACTCATTTGACATTAAAACGAACATTGGATAATTAATGACATTACAACAAGGGCTTACAATCAGTGCACATATGTTTTCGGTTCCTAGGAATGCCCAAAAAAGAACACTACAAAAGACACTAAGGCTTTTAGCTTCCGTTATGATAGATGATCATTTATGAAATGTATACACGTAATAAATGGCGTACCACCTACACAAGTAATAAACGTCAACACTTGCATGTTTTTCTTATTGTTTTCATATGCATTTTAGAACATTTATACATTTTCTAATTACATTGTGTTTGTAAAGAGATGCCCATTTCCGTTATTCATCGAGAAAAATACAAATGATGTCTTTGTCTACAATTTCCAAGCGCGAACAACTAAAAAGCAGACGGAGGCGTTAACATATGTTTAGCAACTATTTGTGTACTTGGCACCTGTTGGATTTAAATAATGTGATTTTTTACCTTTCCTAATTTGTCCATACTAACACAAACGACACAAGTTATTTAAAGGGACTGTAAACCACGAATGCCGAAAAAAGAAAAGTTCTAAAATACCGTATTTTTTACAATTATTAATTTATATTGATTAAAATATTACGACTGGTACATATATAACATTACTTGCAGGCGGTTGTGTCGGCGTGCGTTTCCGGTCGAAACATTAAGTTTGCATTTTTCAATCGTAAGGAAAATATGCGTACAGTAAGCTTGAGTATATTCCCAGCTTGGGATTGTTTTCGGGTCTAGTAGGATCAAGGTCAATGTGACTTTTACTAAAAATATATAAAGGTTTTCACTTAATAAAATAAGTTTTGATTGGTTCAAACAGTGTGTGCTTTGGTAGATTACATGAACACATTGTTTGGGGTTGCATTTGGTGAAGTGGCTTAGAAAGTGAAAAACAGCAAATTGTGGTTTCCGGTCTGTCACTGTAATTTTCATTGACCAATATTGATGCCATTTGGATATAGCAAGCTTGCATGGAGCCCGAGCTTGCAAATGGGCCACGCTCTGAGAAAAGGGGGTTAAATGCGTGTGCGTAAAGTGTCGTCGCAGATAAGCCTGTGCAGTCCGCATAGGCTAATCAGGGACGACACTTTTCGCATCGACTGTATTTTGGCTAATAAAAGACTTTCTTTAAACGAAAAATACCATTAAAGCGGAAAGTCACTATTACTCAATAAATAAATCGTCTCAATAACTTGAGTTTAGATGAAGATATTGAGCTTAATATGTGTGTGCAGCTTGTGTGCATTGGATCGCACTTTTACTTACAATTTAGTAAATTCATTTGTAGGAACCTGGTTTCGTGACGTTGTCATGTTTCGCGTTGCCACTTTAAACTTTGTTAAGTGGACTACAAAATGTAAACTGTTGTGTGTCACCTATGTTACCGTTAAATCGGCTTCTTCACAAACATTGATATCAATATCAATAAAGCCGAACACAATTTGTGCAATCTCCGGGATTATGAGACGCACCCAATTCATTTTCGGGAAAGCCGTTCAAAAATAGATTTTGACTTTTCGGTATTTGATTGGATAGTTGCTATATTTGGTCGTTAATGGCAAATTTGATTCCTCTAGCTTATGAAACGTTATTTGTTTATTTGTAATGATTTTACTAATGTACGTCTATTTTCTGGGAATATTGGAATAATATATTTAATAACATAAAGAAAAGTGTGCTTGTGTGGGGATTAAAACCGGGCACGCATAGTGAGCACCATGAACGCAATGCTTGGGTTGTTCGCGCTTTCAAACGTTTTTAATTGTGAAAGTAGTGTGTGTATGAAAGAGAACTCTAGACAGTGAAATCGATTGGTTTCGCTCACGTTGTAGTTTAAAAACAAACCAAGAAGTATTAATAGCTGAAAAAGGCTTTTGAAATTGACAAAGGCAATTTGTTCCAATGATTGAACCAGGGATTTTGTAACTTTAATAATGTTTCAACAATATTAATTTTGACTGCTCTATTTTATAGTATCTTGCTTTTATAGGTTTGAAAAATAGTTTTATTTTGTCATGTTCCGAATTTGTTAGAAGGAGCTTTCATAAGTAAGTAGATAAACAACTAGATCTATATCCATTCGCATTCATGTTTGTGAAAGTGAAAACAATCATCACCTAGTTTTGTTTTATATTGGTAATCTAAATTGCTAGTTTGCTGTACTTTAAATAGAATCATAACTATTTTTGAATAACTGACGTATTTTAAAAAATCCATTTTATGGAACTAATGTGGTATTTGGGACTCCTTAAGCATTTTCTAAATATTGAACACAATTCGAGTATAATTGTTTGTTTGATTGTTTTTACTAATGTTTCAAAACAGTCCTATGAGAAATATACGTTAATTACACTGATCCTTAATCATATATGCTAATTCTATGCGAATCCTTACGTGTTACCTTCTGGTATGGTACAACAAGACAAGACAAGACAAACATTTTATTCAAGATCGGTACATAGTACATAATTTCGAAAATAATGTGATTACATACAATAAATCAGTGGTCAGTTTGTTTAGGTAATGTTTTAACAAAAAAGCAAATATTTATTCAAGTACAGTGTACAGACTACGTCACATACACATGGAAAGTGATGTACACATATTAGACGGTAACAGATTGTCTTATATCTAGTGCATATTTTATATAGTTTGCAACATTTTTAAGAACAGATGCGTTAACAGATTCCATTAAAGAATTGAATTTATATACTGAAGGTCTAACGTAAAATCTTCTATTTAGGAATCTTCTCCTTANCCACCTATGCAACGCATCCTCTAAGGTGATAAGCGATAATAATCAGACAATGTTCATTACTGTAAAAAGAAAGAAAAACCTTTTTCACACTCAATGGCTTTAGCTAGCATGTAAGTTATGCGCTCAAATTTTGTGTGTATGTAGCTTTCGTGTAGACCTAGCTTGGGATTATATAATCATTTACATTATATAATGACGCAAACGTTGAAAACCTGGTTCCGTGGAGTTACCTTGCATTTGCTCACCTAAATTAAAGCCATATTTCATTAACATTTAAAACATAAATGTGCTTCAAACTTCTGCACAATGTTTTTAGATTTAAAGTCACACACTTTGAATGATCGGGAATCATAAGCTGCAGTGTGTCATATGATCATACGAGAGTATTTTTTTGGTGGATGCTGTTTTTTTGCAAGCAAAACGCATCTTAAACGCCAGTTTTAACTTTCATTTTCACATCGAACTCATCACAACTATCTAATATAAAACTACTCTGAACAGAACATTTTTATTATAGTATATTTATAATTCATTGCAAACAGAATGCTTTTAAGTATTTAACTGGATAGAGTAAACGTAAATAAAGTATCGAATAAGTGCAGCTTTTAATTGATAATAATGTCCATCACAGTCAGCACAAATGTCAGTAAAATATATAATTGCTCTTAATACAAATGGTCTGGTCTCATATCTTGTGTACTGGTCCATAAGTTGTTATGTGCAGGCGGCCTCAACCTAAAATAAACTCAAATCAAGTTAAATACATTGATGTTTGCTACATATACTATATTCACAAGTTTGTTTTAACTTAAACATTTCTTACAATTGCATTCAGTTGTTTTCATTCTTGTGTGCTACTGTTGGCAATTTAAAGTTATATGTAAAATATATTCATACTGCCGGGGAGTGTTGTATGTCTGTCGATTGTTTTATTTTGCATAAGATATGTTTGAAGTAGATATACAACTTTTTAATACCACTTTTTGTTGCTTTTGTTTGATACATTACTCAGAATATCCTGTCATCAGGTTAAAGGTTTTGAAATAAATGTGTGATCTAATTGCTGATTTTATAGCCGTGTTGGTCTTATTGCCAATAGCAATAATCTTCCAAAGTCCAGTCTGTACATTCCAAATTGATTGCTTTATGTCTTAGTGTTACGCAAAAGAGATGATTAGTCTAGACATGAAGAGTGTTGAAGATGTGTTATCCATTTTATTGAAATGTTTATGTTCGGAATTATCAGGTTTACGTTCGATTTATCACCAAGTGTTAATTCCCAATGTCTTGGGTACTGGTGATATTCACAAAATGATTACACAACAGCCATGATTGTTTGGTGAAAAGCCGCCTTTATATTGCGATAAAAAACTTCAATGAAATGAGAAATTATTGGGTTTTTAAAATACTACATCTTTGCAAATATTTTAATGGCGTTTCAACTATTCACATGGTAATACTTTATTTGAATAACTGATTTGCAATTCCTTATATTTATATATTTAACTTCATTTATTATTGGAGCTTCACTATAATTTGTTCATCTTGATGGCATTAATATATCAATTCTCTATATATTATTTATTTACACGATTATATGTATACTATTTACTTAACAAATAGCTGATAAGTTAATATTTACACTTAAAATGAAGTAATTGTTCAAACAATTTGATCATATTTAGTCTTTATATATAAATATTGAGGTCAGAATATATTCTGCCTTATACATATTAATATGTGAACTTAAAAAAAGACTGACCTTTGCAAATAATCTGGAGTAATTTTCCAACATTCAGATCACTTTGCAGCTTTCATTATGTAGTTCTTGTTTCAAAGCAGCCATACCACCCTGTAAGCACAAATAAATTATAGTTACGAACACAGTGAACAAATGGGTTGTTGTTTGCTTGCATACGTCACAGTATTTTTGTTTATGAGCAACAATACATTGTGATACATTTGTAATGAATAGATTCAACATGATGCGTACCAGTATTTACAATTCATACGCTTCACTGACATAAATTGAAAAAAAAACTTAACAAATAATTTGGTAGCAAACGAAACCATGCAAATTTAACACAGACTTGTAATGTTATACTAATACAACGAAATAAAATTACCCATCCTTTGTTATCTGCAATCCAGGTATCTACTTTCATTGCGAAGAAAGCACATGTCCATTCAATTATTTTGTCCACGATCTCGTCGTTGTTATCTTTTAAACAATTCACAGCTAACACCCCAACAAAGGACACCATATACATAATGTTCCACCAGATGATGAAGTCCTCAATAAATGTATCAAGAACATCCCAGTAAATCTGCATTGTCATCGGTTTCTTTATCATCGAACAACGTACATTTAACTGCATCTGAAACATAGTCGCAAGATCTTCACATAGCTCCCGAAGAACTTTTGACTCTCCTATATGTGCACACGCTTCCACTGTATCATCGATAAGATTGGTTTCATTGCACGTCTCGCACTTTGTCATCAAAAGAATGTTGAGTTTCGTTTTGCACTTGTCACAGTGAATAATTGGCAATTTTGGTCCCGTCAGTCGATTAAAACCTGCTTTTTAAGCAGCGTAATTAACGTAATCTGATATCAATAACGACGTTGTGATGGAAACTTTACTTATATCAACTGCCATAGCAGAGACGAAGATAACAGAGATTGGTAGCTCGCGAAATATCGGCAAACTCTCTCACGCCACGTGGTTACGACGAGATAAAATTATGAGCGCGCAACTGTTTGTCGGTCGCCATGGGAGATAGCGCGCCTTTAAACATTTCTGAAACGAGCTTTCGTGTTCCAGTTTTCAAATGTTATTTTAAACAAATAAATTGTATTGTATTATTTACATGAGAATGTATGCGGTAGCATCACACACCTTTGCTGTGTCAATTTAAAATAAATCCCATGTCGCATCGTTTATTTTAGCAATATATCCGTTTCCAGGTCAGGATGATATGCCTTTGAAATACGGTAAGGTATTTTAAATCAAGGAGGGAACATGTTCTTATGATTAACAACTAATTAAAGGTTGCTTTAGTTGGATGTTTGTTTCCATTTTAATTGCGGTATTGAATTTTACTAATCAGAAGAGTAATTAACCTATGATATAATTGAAATAAAGCTGTGAACACCATCTTTTTAGTTTGGAAAACATTAGTTTTTGGTTTGCTTTAATTGAATATGTGTGCTCTGTGTAATCTTTTAAATTATCGCTCAATTCAAAAGAACGATACGTGTATGTATATTTTTGAATCGCAATACAGTTCTTTACAGTCTCGTTTCTTTGTCTCTTCACTTTTTCTAAGACGGATTTTGTGTCATGGGATAACGAGGATTTAAATCAAGATTTACTTTTAGTGGACTATACCGATTATGATAAACAGTGGTAGTGAATTATATTCAGGGCAATACGCAGTCAGTTGTGTATGAGTGCCCAGAACGTGACAAGCATATCTCGATTTCGTGACCATGTTGTAAAGAAGCGCATAATGCCAACTTGAAATTCTCAAGTTTACGTACTCTTTACAATGTGGAATGGCTTATACAGCCATCTACAAAGGAGCCTATGTAACCATTTATATTAAACGGGCTCTTAATGAACCTTTGTAGTAACAATTTAAGTCTATGCAATAGAAAAAATACAATTACATCCTTTCTACAGTTTAATGACATTTCATCAGAATCTATATACTGCAAACAAATACCAAGACAGAGTATTAACCCTACCAAAATTGAACGAAGTTGAAGACGACAATAAAAATAACTCACTTTAATCGCCCTACAGGAGACTTAACTTTCAACCAAATGACACATGCTGGACATTCCCAAATTAATGGACTTGCAGAACACAACTTAAATGGAAATAAAATAATAAGAAATTCCTTTGGAATGATAGAAACATTGTGGGAAAGGAAAAATTCTCTTTATCCTACAATAATTTATATAGTATTCTGAAACAAACTGGCAAATTCTCATGTTAGTTTTTTAATGGGTAAATGTCTCATATTGCTATATCTTATTGAAAACACTTACATATTGTTGCAATAAAAATAAGATCTGGAATAAAAAAAAGATACTTTTTGTTATTTGTTATTAGTATATACATTAATTTTTATATTAAGTTTCAAAGATGTATTCTCCATTTTTTTTGCACATGTTACTTGGAATACTTTGACTAAAGTTCCACCGGGTCGTATCCTCGTCAATTTCTGAGATACGACTTTATATTAGGCGATCAATCAAGTTACAAATACTGATTGTTTAGGCAAGACAAATGTTTTAGTTAGTTTCGGTTAGCAAACCAGTGATCAATCATCGTAAACTAGTGAACTGTCACTTTACTACCAAAATGTTGCAAATTAAAAAAAAAACATTTAAATACGGATCGTGGTTTTTACATCAATAATCTTTGTCATTCACTTACGCCTTTTTGACAGCTTTGGATCATCAACAATATACTCATTGGGCATTCGTGGTGCCATGATATACGCTTTTCTCGAGGCATACGATGCATTGATAGAAAAATGAACTGTTTCATGTCCTGAAAATGTATGCATATTAAAAAAAATGCTGTTGGCAATCGCAGCATCACGTGTGAGGATTTTTTATATAGATTTAATATGATATTCTTAAAATGAAACGGCATCTCACTCTATATGATAACGGAATTCTGCACTGATGTTCTGAACAGAAAATGCTGCTTTAGAAAACTTGAATGAGGTAGCAATTCCACTAACCATGAAAACAAACACACATGTTGCAATAAAACTTTCACGATACACAATGGTATTGTTTGAGTCCATAACATCATCGCGAATTGTGTCATGAATACTTGTTATACACCAAGTCGTCTTTAACCGTGACTTCGTCAAACAAAATTAAACAATAACCTAGACATTCTTCCTTCTAAAAGTTACACTTTTCTGCCTCTGTGTATAGCATTTGAAGTACATCTTGGTTGAAGCATTGTTCACGTTTGATGTAGTGTAAATACTCGAATAGTGTACTATCGCTAGGAATATTTATAAATTCTGCGTCACGTACGGTGTCATAGGCAGCATAGGACGTTCGTCGTATTGCTAAGCAACACCTGATTGTCATAGGATGTCATGGAATTTCAGCTTTGTCAGCACTGACTGCCTTCAACTGTTGGCTCCAGAACAGATGTTGAAAGGAATAAGAGTTTGGATATGAATGTATTATCTGCTTTTCACACAACCGAATAAAGGCCATCATTTCTGCTAAATGAAATGTATCCATTGACATACCTTCCGTGATACTGAGCTTTTTAATCTTTCGTTCTAGTCTGTCTAGGTGACTATGCAAAAACCTTATTGTTTCACTTTGCTACTGTAGTTTTTAAGGAAAATTTCACAAGGCATCTCAGCATGCGTGTATGTCGATTTGTTGAAGTCCAAATCCATGCTTAACAATTTTTCCATAAAGGCTGCTTTTTTCTTGTAGGCACTTTCAATATTTAACATTCATTTTACATATAGGGCTCATGTTGTTACCTTCAATTAGCGATACAAAATTGTAGAATTATATAGTGCTCTAAAGTTCCCTTCATGGTATGCCATTATTCAATAATCAGGATGAGAAATCGCGCTGCCAACAGGAATGTTATTGACGAATAGGCTAAATATACTGATATTTTGACGGACAGAACAACAATCATTGTGGATGTATTAGACAGTCAATTATTTCCATAATATTTCCAACGGACAATATCATCCCTGGACCTAGCCCCCACAGGAACACATGAGGACCTCCACCCCGAATACAATCCCCCCTGATTCAGAATGTCAGAAAGGACACACCGGTAAAACAATATGTCCTAACTCGATTGGGACCGGTTCAGTCTCCGATATTAATGCTTTGATTGTTATGTGTGACCGTTTGTCCGAGTATGTTCAAAGGCCGCGAATGATCAAAGATGATTAGCGCGCAAGAGGTTTTACCGCCTCTATTACTCTTTAAAGTTAAGGAAATAAATTTTTACATGATAATGCATTATATGTCGGCACTGTGATATGCTGTAAAGTTAATGATAAATTGAAGTAATCTAAACTGAAGACATATATTATAAATAGGTCGCTTGTTTATGAAACCAAACACTACTGTACATATGGGATACCGTCCGGAGGGAATATGTTCGTGTAGTGGATACTGTCCGTCTATGTCCGTGACGGGGGATATTATTTCCAGGAGATTTGTCTGGAGAGGCAATTTTCCGGGTGAGGGATTATGTACGTACACCTTACAATACATGGTATAAAACGCAACAATAAAGATAGAAATGATTTAAGCTGGAAACAACGCATTGGAAAAGCTATGCGAATCATCGGCGTTTCTATCCGCTTTAACAACTAGCCTGATGTCACACTAAGCCCAGAATATATCACAACACATACACTTATCGTCGGACTTCGCATAAAAAAGGGGCTCAGAAATGCCATACTACAGATGTTGGTTGTTGGTGGTTAATAACTATTATTTAAATGTTCAAATAAATGCAAAGCGAGGTTGATTCTACCATTAACTGTTAAATGTTAATTGTTGTGGAAAATAAATAAGTCTACATTCATATTTTATTCCACTCATGAGCTGTGTTTTCACCCATTAGATTGCAATAAATTGTTTAAGCACGGTTCTTCATCTTTGCGTATAACCATGAGGTCACGTGGTCTTTATGTGAGAAGACGTTTTAGTATCAGGGAAAACTGCTGTCAAAATTGAAGCTTATTTCTAAAAATATAACCGCGCTAAATGAATAATGTTTTGGTTCATGTGGACAAGCAAGCAAAACTGTTTCTATTCATCCTCGCGTTAAACCCAATAAAGAAGCTTTTACAAATTAATTGGATGAAAAGTAGTAAGTGTTCAGGTATTGGCGACGTGGGTGTGTAATTATCAAGTGTATAACGCCAAGGCTAGTTTTTTTTGTAAAAGTACAATTCAATTACCATTGGTATTTGTCGAACAAATTGTATTATCGTTTGATTTCGACTGATTCATTCTAAGTGTTTATTCGAAACTATGTATTTTTTTTTAAATGTAAAACTAATGACACGAATGCTTCTGCACAATTATTTAAATTATTCAAAAGAGTATCCAGTAACCATCTAAAACAATTCTATTTTTCATTAACAAATAAACGCTTCAGACATATTAATACATGTATGAATGCAGTTTCACAAACTTTCTCTACTGTAATGACTTAATATGTGATCACACGTCTGTCTCGTTCTTTTAGGCACTGTTTTCAAAAGTCTTAATTCAATATTTGAAATTACCAGTTTACAGTAATGGTTTACATCTGCTGGTTTTAATTATGAAATACGGCCAACTATTCGAGTTGTGACTGACAACGGTCTGTTTATTCATTATCTCGGTCTGACACGTGACACAGGACCATATGGATAATTGAAATCATTGTATTTAGAGTTTGGTGAATTAATATGAAGTAATTTTCCAACGTTAACATCACTATGAAGGCTGCTTCATTATGTTCATCTCTGGCTTCATGGTGTGTATCGCAATCTGCTTTGAAAGCAACCATACCACCCTGTAAGAACAAACCATTAATATTTACATGGACAGTGAACACATGGGTTATGTCTGCTTGCATACGTCTCAGTTTTCGTGTTTATGAAAAATACTATTCTTTAATAAATGTTAATGAAAATATTCAACATGACTTATTGTATGCACTAGTATTTACAATTCATTATATTCACTTATGTAAATTGACAAAAAAAATATTATTAATTTGGTCGCATAAAAAACGAAGCAAATTTCACAAAAACTTGGTATATTAACAAAATACACCGATATTCAATTACCCATCCTTTGTTATCTGCAATCCAGGTATCTACTTTCATTGCGAACAAAGCACAAGTCCATTCAATGATTTTGTCAACGTACTCGTCGTTGTTATCTTTTAAACAATTCACCGCTAACAACCCAGAAAAGTACACAATAGCCACAATTCTCCCCCAATTGAAGCCGTTTTCAATCACTGAATCAAGAACAGTCCAATAATGCTGCATTGACATTATGCTTGTAACTATGAAGATATGTTAAAAAGAGCCAATTTACCACTTCTACACATTCGCAGATTAAGAACCATGGCAAATGAAACTTTCAAAATTGTTAATAAAATATGTCCACCAGTTTTGCATAACTAAGTTGAAAGAAGAAATAATAATTATAACTAAAGATATACAAATATATTGCAGGTTCCATCTGTAAAGACAGAACACTATGGTAGGAGAAGTTTCAGGTATGCAGCCCCAGTCCTGTGGAACTCGCTGCCTGACGAATTCAGATAAGCAGGCTCCTTCGGCCAATTTAAAACCATGATCTCAAGCTTGAATGGAAAGATATGTAATTGTTCAGTGTGCAATCAGACATAGCTGTTCATATCTTAGTTCCAACTTATCATGGAGCAAGGTCTGCAGGCCGGGACTGTAAACCTGACTAGTTCTAGTTATGCTGTTTTTTGCTTATTATTTTGCAAATATCTTTTGTCTTGTTTTGCTTATTTGGCTGTACTTGTCTTAGTTACTGTTCTATCAAATACAGAGATATTTCATATATATTGATACTATGTGCTTAAAAGACGCTTTGCTATGCTGGCCTAGATAAGCACAAATCTCTCAGTTTTTACTTTCTTTTCATTTCTATGTACTTCCTTTTGTTTGACAAATGCTTTGCCATTTATGCCATAATCTACTTTAGTATTAATGCTTAGCTTAACCATGTTTAAATTACTTTACTGTCTCTCTTAACAGCTGCTTTTAATATGTTATTATTATACATGTGTTAATAATCAATGTCGGTTCAAAAGTTAATTATAGCTTATTTTTATATGTTATACACTCTTTCCGACTCTAAATAAAATTTACTTGACTTGACTTGACATCGGTTGCTTGATCTGCGAATACAGTTCATCGACTCGATTCAAATACCTAGTCAGGAATTCATCACATAGCTCCCGAAGAACATTGGACTCTCCTATATGCGCACAAGCTTCCACTGTATCATCGATAAGATTGGTTTCATTACACTCGTAGCATTTCGTCATTAAAAGAATGTTTAGTTTCGTTCTGCACTTGTCACAGTGAATACTTGGCAATTTTGGTCCCGTCAGTCGATTAAAACCTGCTTTTTGAGCAGCGTAATTAACATAATCGGATAACACTAACGACGTTGTAATGGAAACTTTACTTGTTTCAATTGCCATAGTTGGTTTCTTTGGGGGCAGGGGATATATTTTTTACCAAATTTTGAGTTCCAAAAGGCCGCAAACAGTCAAATCCATTTCATCAAAACAGAAAGTGACACAAGAAAGCCTTTTTGTGTCAGTGTCATAACATAGGCAACATGCATTGAAAATACAACCAAAGACAATGCTGTATTCTTCACTTGTGAAACTATGACCCTTGATCATTTCCCCCACCCACCTCATTTTTAATGAAAAATTTAGAAATTTGACCCATTTCATGGCATGCACAGTACATTCAAACAGAATGCCATCCTAATTTTGGCTACATTACTCATTAATTTCATCCGTGTGCTGTGCATTTACCTTCAAAGTTCTGTTCTGTTTCTGCAGCGTGAAATATTGACTTCCGCCAAAAGTGAAAACCTCCTTTTTGAAGATTCAAAATTCCCTTGCTAGGGAGCTGTCATTAGTTTCAATGTTTTTTTTTTTAATTTGAGACATTCTTTCTAAAACCAAACACAAGAAATACATCTTATACATACCTTATTGATTTTTAAAGACCATATGTTACCCCTACCCTAAAGATATGTAATTTGCATGGACCCCCTTTTACTGATATATCCCCTGCCACCTTTCAGCACTTGTTTACAAACAATGCATTGCGATATTTATCCTAAGGGAGGTAATACAGCTAGAATCGTTACTTATGTTACAAACATCTGCGCATGGTTGTCTTCGTCGTTTTTCTCAAGATAACTTTACAGTCGACCTTCTATGGCGTGTAATATATATGTTGTTTTTTTTTTTTTACAAAGGTATTGGGCAATAAGAAAACAAAAACAACTTCGTAGATGATGAAATAGATTAGACGTTGCAGCATTTTGTGAGGTTTTAAGTATAGTCAGTGGCGGCACTTCCCCAATAACAGAACAAAGAAATGGTTAAAGATAAACAATATTCTTTCTTTTATGTTTTCTTATTTGAAAAAAGTCATTGTTCCAGCCTGTAATCCGAGATTTTAAAAGAGTTCTCGTGCCATTTGTCAACAAATCTTATTCTTCATCCCTATTCGCTTGACTGAAACATCGTAAAACACGATTTGCATACGTCTGACTTTAGTACTCGGCGACCACGAGCTATTTGAACAAAAGCATAAAAGTTTAATCGAATATTGCCTTTACATATATTATGTATGGATAAAATAAACTCGATATGTGTCAAAAATGTATGTTTTGTATCGCTTAGAAATCAGATGCAGGGTCAACATCCAAGAGCGGTGCAACAATGTGTTAATCTTCAGCCTGTTTTGAAAAGTCAAAGAACGCGTTGCGTTTTATTTTGCTTTTTCGAATATCACCACTTCAGACAGTTTATTTTATTTAATAAATGTTAAATGAACTACCATTAGTGTGTTTATGTGATAGAAATCAAATATTAATAATAATGGTTCATTATTATGTTATTTAAGTACATTACTATGGAGTTCCATCTTCCAACAAATTATATGCAATTATTATTGTAAATAATATCAACACATATGTATTTTCAAATAAATTTTCTTTCAAATGAATAAGGATTCTTGTAGAAATAGTCATGTCGTCATTATGAATTTATGTTAAGTACATTACAGAAGTAGATCTAATTCATTCTATTTCTGAAAATGTTGTGCTCTGTGTTTCTATGGGCTCTGATTTGTTTCTTTGTAACTTACTATGTATAACATATATACATGATGATTAATATAGTGTTAGCAGTGAAACATGAGTTTTGTGCATTATCCGTGAATATCTATGACGTTGATTCTACCATACTCTGTGAAAAGTAAATTGTTTTGGAAACAAATAAATGGGCATTCATATTTAATTCCACTCATGAACATTGTTGTCACCTTTATAGAGTGTAATATAATGGTCTAACGCGGTTCCTGACCTTTGTATACAACCATGACGTCACGTGGTTACTTATTGGAGAATACGTTTCAGTATCAGGGAAAACTGCTGCAAAAGTAAAAGCTGATTTATCAAAATATAGCCTCACTAAATAACTTAAATATTAGTGGATGTGAAAAAGCCAGAAAGTATGTTTTTATTAATGGAAGAGATTTTTTTACAAATTCATTGGACGAAAATTAGTTAGCGTTCCGTTATTTGCGACGTGATTGTACAAAGATCCATCAATAAACATAAGGCTGTCGATAGATCTTTGGATTGTATATCTGTCAAGTGTATAAAACCAAGGAGTTTTTTACCATTATTGTTGTTAATATTATATACCATGTCACTACTGATGATTATTGCATGTATTTTTGTATTTTGGGCCGGAGGCCTTTCAGTACAAATACACCTATTGGCATTGTTCTTGTCATTGTTTTTTAAATCAAATTATAATTCATTCATCATTTATACGTGTCAAACAAGTTTGTCATCGTTGTATTGAGTGCTTACCAAAGACCAACTGTATTATCGTTTTATTTCGTCTGCTTCATTCTTATGGTTGCAAATTGTTTGTACGAAAATATATTTATTCTTGTAATGGAAAAAATGTTGTGAGAGCTACTTAACAATAATTTAAATTATTCAAAACGGTAGGTAAGTCGGTCGCTGTCTTTTTGTCATTGTTTTTCTTTTACTAGAGCCACACAAAAGTTCTTTGCCATTTGGAACAGCTCTGTTAAGCAGGTCTGTTTTGTATGCATAAGTAAATTTCACGAATATGATCGAATTAAGCAAATATGACAGAAAACTCAAACTTGAATACAGAACAAAATACGATTGGCTAAACAATGAGAGTCGTTCGGGTTAGTTAAATCAAGCTTCTGTTAAAAGGTCTGATCTGTTGTACGGTGCGGTGCGCTCCACGATGTTTTGACATGTATGCGGCACCTATTTAAAGGACACCAAGATTTACGATATTGATTTATTAAATCAACTTGGAGTGATATTAACAAAACAGTAAAATGGTCATTATTAATGAAACACGATAAAATTAGTAATATGCATTTTTTTTATTATTGGCAAAAATATTCACAATTCCTTAAAAAGTATTTTGCACTGGATCATAATGTAGAATACACAGGAACACAGTTGAAAGCGTGATTTGTTGAAAGCATAAATTAACATACTCAAAACAACAGACATATACACAATTAGCATAATGACAACCCATTTAACATTTTCAATTACATATTACCCATATATGTATTACTGACCATGAAATAAATTTACAAGTAAAATGTATCGAAGTTCAATTTGGGATTAGGAACATCTCCAAAAGTACATAAATACTAAGTGATTAACACTAAAACGTACAACGCATACACACCCATAACATAAGAAATGATAATTACCATTTTAAACTTAAAAAGCAACAAGTGTAAAGCATTTTACACGAATGTCTTCGTTATCAATGACAAACCTAGGGACTAAACTCCTATGACAGATATAATTATAGAATCGAGAATATGTATAAATCACAAAGATATGTTGATATGTACCAATATTCCACATACAATCATTTTTTTTTAAACTGTTGAAACTAAACACTTATTCGCAAACTAAAGCATTATTTCAATTAAGCGAAAACATGTCTGAACAATTCAATGCCAAATCTTAATACAGAATGGGAAAATGTCAAGACTCAAAAACAATTAAAGCAAGAGTTAATGAAATAATTCATAATTTTCAAAATATTTCAACAATGACAATATTTCTAGTATTAATACTATTTACAATAAAATACAGGAAGCTAATACCACACATTTACTAGTGCATATCGGCTTTCAATCGAGCCTAAAGCTTATGAATGAAATCTGATATCAACCGCGAAATAAAAATCATTTACAAAAATGAAATTCCCTACAAACACTAACTTAGAAATTCTAATTTTTAAAAGTAATACCTAAAGACTGAAATAACACCGATCTGAAAAAACCGAACGTGTTTTCGTATGCAATATTCCCATTTGATACAGAAAGAACTATTTTGTGCATATACGCAGACGTAACAAATAGTGCGTCATAAATATAAAAGTAAAATAAATTCATACAGACTTATTTGGTCAGTTCAATCACACATGTTTCAGAACACAAATTCACATAAACACATCAACAAAACACGTCCACAATGCACAATATCAAATATGCTGGTTTATCTTACGTTAGAGTGCTTAGTTACTATAAAAGTTCAGCTGAAGTCGGCCGAAAGTAATGGAGGTCTCATAGAAACGGAGTTGAAAGGAAGTCTCTAGCCTCTTCAAGGTTGTCGGGTTCCAAGAACCAGCACGAAAGCGTTGGCCCGTCATGCATGACCGTGGTGCCAACCTCGCAGCCATCTGGCAACCTGGTCCATCCGCAAACCTGCTTCTTCTGTTGAACGTCTGGTCCCAAATTGGGCGCGAAAATGTAGTGGGGTGGAGTGAAGGTTCATGGCAAACAAAGTTCATATATGTGTATTACCCACTTATTTGTAGACGTTGACCAATATAGTTAATTGACACAAAGACCAGATTGGAATATAGTTCGACCAGAATGGACTTGCGTCCACTAGACGGTCTGGTAAATATATGCGTGGTAAGTAAATTCATAATTACATAAACCTGTGATATTGAATCACCAATGATAATCTTGCAATTAATGGTAGCTATTAATGATTATGATTGGACATAACAACTATTGCATAAGCAATTATATCCATATAATTAAACAAATGCAAAAGGAACTTGACCCAACATAAACCACGTCACACAGACATCAATAATTCCAATTCATGACATTGATACAAAACACAATATGATATACTATTTCAACAAAACAATCTCTCCCTGCAAGTTTTTTAATCAAGAGCTGAATAATCATTTTGAAAAATAATCATGACAAAATGACCAGACAATAGTAACGGGTAAATTACTCCACGTTACTATAGGGATGGGGAAAATATTCGAAGAAACTTGCACTTGTCTTCGATACTATTAAAGCAAAAGTATGCTGGTAACGTTAAGAATAAATTAATATATTAATGTCACATTTTTTCCCTGACATATTTACTGAATAATATAATACCACATGATAAGTCAGTAATCTAAGAAATAATACGAAGATGAATTCCAAGCACTATCGTACATGACATCAACAAAAACAATATATTTGTCAGAAATTCTAAATATTACTTAAATTATAAGATTTATTTGTAAAATGTGAAAAAAGGAAAACAGAACAACACATTTAATTAAAAAATAATGTGCTCACTGAAATCGATGATGAAAGGTGACAATACAATACATGCAAAGTGTTCATATTATGACCCAGAAATCATTCAAATTACTATGAAACAAAATACGCATGTATGTACAAACAAATCACATAGTGGGCATTATAATTATTTCAACACACATCGCAGAATATTTTCAAAATGATCAGATCAGTGAAGTAACTTATCTATAAACGCACATTTTGACATCAACTTAATTATCATCTTAGATATTTTTCAATCAAGTTAGTAACATATTGTGAAGTGGCGAATATTGCAAAAACTAATTATTGTTAAGGAACAACCAACCTTCTGAATAACATCTTCTTCCAAGCAGTCTTTTCGAGGTAATCCCAAAGATGTATCTGCAATTTTTGAATTAAATGCAACAACGCATGCTTAGTTATATTATACAATAACAGTCATGCCCGAATTTGATCTTTAGAATAGTTTTCATCACAGATTAAACAAAGAGTTGAGAGTAAATAATAATAAAATAAATACACACAATTATGATTTGGTATACATTGTGTCGATTGCACAGCAAAACTAAAGCTCAAACAAGCTCATAAAGCTAATTGAACATGGTTTAAGTTATGTTATTCTCTAATTTAAGTGTGTTTACATGTACCTATAATGCGTAATCCATGGTGACTCAGCCAGTGCTTGTGCGTCGCCTGAAATACATAATTAGTGTTAAGAAGCTAAACGCACATTTAAAAGGGACACATTTATGTGCAGTGATCAAGAACGTAGCAGGTATTGTGAAGAGATTTTAAGTACAATCTAGAAGGTGTAGTATTTTACTCTTTCAGTAGCATTTTTATATAAGTTATGTTTCGTTAATATTGTTATGTTTATGGCATGAACTGTTGATCACATTGCAGAACAGCAACATTCGATGTTTTATTTATTTGTAAAGATTGTCAAATAAGCAGATTACAGTATTTCGATATTTAAACACACCTTCCGAAAAATGTCTTTTTCGCCTTGTGAGACCTTTTATCCGGGACTGCAAACGTTTAAACCTGAAAGTGAACCAATATCATTTGGCTTGATGTAACATAACACATTCGGAAAACTTTATATGTATTGAAAGTATGTGGATATAAATAATTAAATGACTACACAATTCAGTATGTGGTTATGTGGAAGAATTGTTGAAATCTCTATCAAATTTGAACTTTTAAAGGGACGTTTTTATTGTTTTATTCTCCTGACAGCGCTGTATCCAATTTAAGTCGTCGGAAAGTCAGAGGTTATTATGAAACCAATTGATCTACGTGGGAGTCTTAAGGACAGATAACGTTTTATCATTACCAAACTTTGTTTCTATATTATATGTTTTACTGCATTATAAAACAAACACTGTTTAAACAATACATATTCAGCCTATTTTTCTACTGCATTATAAAACAAACACTGTTTAACCAATACATAGTCAGCTTACTTTTCTATTTGATTGTCACCATAATCAATTATGTCTTCATCTTCAAAGACATCGTCACTGTCGCTTGCGAGGTCGTGAGTTGAATTGTTGTCGATCGCTTTAAAGAAAATATATAATTCAATCTGGTTGAATCTTCCGCTTAATTCTAAATGGATTTTACTGTTGAAAGTTTTTTATTTGGTATAATCATATTCAATATATTGTACATCCTTTTCCAATGTACTTTTTATTGGTTGTGCACGAAAGGACATTCTTAGTACTAAGCATCTTAAAAAACTACATTAATTGAAATACTTAGTTCTGCGTTGATTTACAAATATATCCGTAGTACCTTAGCATTTTACACATTATATGACTATAAAATGTCGCTGGTTCAAATTATAAATTGACACATTACATAGATAAACTTAATAGGTAAAATTAATCTAAATGCACCTTACTTTCCAAACTGTGATGCAGGTCATCTGTACTCAAGGCATTTTCAACGAGATTCCTGACATAAATAAAAAGGGTTATTAACCATGACACCAGAAATCTTGACCTTGCAGGTGTATATCAAACATATATCATTTAAGGTTAACATGCAGCAATAGTTTTGGCATTTTTATATCGTGTCTTATTTTTTGTTAAAGGAACACGCAGTTGAACGTACGTGGACGTATGCTCCATAATCTTATTGAACAAGCTCCATAATCTTATTGAACAATAAGCGTGCCGTATATTAAAGGGAAATATAATACCGTATTACCATTTACATGCCCCTTTAAAATTAAGCTGAAAGGTTAGGCTCTGTTGAACTCAGATAACTTTCGACACACATGCAATAATTATGGGGTCAAACATAAATACCTTGCAAAATCTGGATGCACTGGTACCAACAGTGATACAGCATCACCTTGAATTACATTAAAACATATTGGCAAACCTTTTTATGAGTGAAAGGAATTATGTCACAATGTTATAACTTAATACGAGAAACGGTTGATCCATAGGCGCTTTGTAAGTTTCAGAAAGGTACTTTAATCAGAATGCATTTTAAATAATAAGCATAAATGTCATTCACGTATAAAAACAATGTAATTATATCATACGTATACACTTAGCGCTCGATATTTTGATTAATGTAAGCCATAAATGTCAATTGTATTGAATTAAACGTGCATGCCTTACTAAAACCGCAGTGTAAAACATTGGAATACATTTAAAAACCGCCCCAAGTATCAACTATTCATATTCCATCGTTATCACACGTTTAATCAATATATACACTTGGAGACTTATCTAACGCATCACTTTTCAAACTTGAATATCGCAGTAATTAGTAAAGATATTGATTTAAAATTTTAAATACGATCATTTGACTACATTCTATGCAAGCTCATGATAAAATCATTCATCCGTGACGATTGGACGCTTTAGCACAGGGGTAGGTGTGGTTTCATATTTTTGCACGCGGAAATGCATCAAAAGCATGGGGCATTTCCTGAGTTGAACCAGTACTTGGTGTCTTTGGTTGAGATCAAAGGAACGCTCCCACACTTGTGATTGAGCCCGTGACCTCCAAGTCGCTAAGGGGACACCATATCAACTACGCAATGGTAGCCCCAAAAAATGTATTTATTGATTCTAGAGAAGATGAAAAGGAAGTTTTAAAGCATCATGTTAAGTAAACATTACTCCCTTATGCGAGTATATAATGTAACTTAAACAAACATTCAAATGTTTCTCGTGTATGGCAATATTCACTGTATTTGATTCAGATAATTAATCAACTACAAGTTTGTTCACCATTAAAGACAAACTTTAAAGACTGTATTAACAACAATACTTTTTTTTTCAAACCGCAATTGTTTTACATACCCTCATTGGTCAAGTGAGCATTAAACCATGACAGGCCTTCTCGACAATAAATAACAACTTCTACAGTCGATGACGGCTCTTGTAAATGAAAGTTTTGCTGTAAAATACTTCGCCCGGTTTCAGAACTATCCTTGCCAGTTTTGCGATCAGGAAGCATATCATCAGCAACTGGCGATACCGCGTATCCAGACTCTCCTAGTGGAAGAATTGAGAGCATGTAATGGCTACAGATGTAACCAGAGCGATACATGTGCTTTCAGTGTAATACAATCGTTTGTACTTAATTTTCTTTTACAATATTTCTGTGCAAACGCAATCTTTACGCCTTTTGGCTGAAAAGTCTTTCCATAATTAAATTACCTTTTACATAACAATCAATCTTTAGAAACAAAAAACATGTTAAATTATTCAAAAAGGTGTTTATTGCAAAACGATTCTTATACAAATTATGTATATTGACAGTTAACACGTTGGTTTTATTGTCAATAGCCAAAAATACATATTTGCTTTAGCTCAAGGTACTTTTTATATTGAAATGTGTTAATTGATTTCTCTACTGATGTTACTAATTCGTATGTATGTAAAACATGTGTTTGCATTGATTTTTAAATTGCGTGCAGGTAATACGATTACAAAGGACTTCTTTTACCAATACATAATCAACATAACACTCAAATATCGTGTTTTATCACCAAAACATCATTTACTTTACACTCAGATTTGAGAAACCGTATTCGCTATCTGTTTGTGAGTATCGTCTTCAAGTTGTGTCTAAACATTATCTAGATATATAGTCGGAACCCGATGGCAATACTATATTCTACCGGTGAATATCACATCAGTATAGTTGGACCTTAAGTCAAAGTGTTGAATAAATCATGGTATCTTAATCATACTAAATATCTGACCAGATAGATTTTTTTTCCGAGGCAAGGCATAAACAATTTTTGATATCTAAATTGTATAATCTGATTGCAAATTCTCAACAAGTTGTTTAATGTAGCAAACAGTTAAACTCCAGAAACTATATTAGGAGATACATTCTTGTTCTTTTCTTTTACTTTTATAACAGAACATCAACTGTAAACAAAACATGATTAAAACCGGGTCATCGCCTTGGAACGGTGATTGTGAAGCATTGTTAGTTTTAACCGGTTTGAGCGCTAGGGGAAACTCTGTCTTTACCCCATAATTAATCACAAACCAAACGCGCATCTTAACAATTTTAATAAAATATCCTCATGCAGAGAGAACATAATAACATGAATGTCTTTACGTGGCGCACGAATCGAATATTACAAACATAGTTTTACTGTAATATTGTCGTATGAATAATAAATCTATTCAAAGGAGTGGGGATAGGTTTTGAAGTTATATGTATACAAAGATATGAACTAAGTAATATGGCAGATCTATAAAAGATATTGAACTATCAAGTTTGCGATGTATCTACAATCATTCGCCAAACAAATAAGGTGTAAGAAATATCGAAAATATGTTTCATCCACATAACAAGAACAGTATTGTTTTCAGACTATGAAGACCAACATATGACAACATTGCAGATATGTACGGGGATACTGCATCCAAACAACATATATAAAACTGTTGTATTATTTAATATAGCAAACAAATAAATTCCAGACACCATAACACATTTACTGCAATTTTAATTTATGTGTTATAACACTAGATATGTGTCCGAATTACACAAATGCACACACATTCCATTTTTGTATCTAAACACACAATTACCAGGGCGTACTAGATGCAATGGTGGTTAATATGCTTGTAAAGTTGTATCACTGTATTAGCGAAGCAAGTAACATGTGTATTTTCGTACTTAAAAAACGAACACAGGTCGTTTATGAGGAGATTAAACAAACTAACCAAAATATGGAGGAGCGTAAATTTATATGCTGGTAAATATGCTGGTAAATGTTTATCCCTCTATCAGCAACACTTTGGGAGTGAAGCGATATAAGTTAAAACTTGTCATTTAAGGCTAAAAATGGTTATAACTCTGGTTATCTGGAAACTGCTCCGAACAAAAATATGGAGAAGGGCGGGTTCACATGATGGTAAACACACATCATACTTTACTCGTCGCTTGTATACACGCTGAGCAATACCATCATATCTTGTGTGATTGTAAAACCAAATGTATAACGTGGGGAAACACGCTTTTATTTGCCACTCAAGGAAACACTACCTCGACCATTGAAAGTGTGTTTATTTACAGATACTACAATTTTGTAAATGTAATAGAAATTGTTTTCAAGATAGAAAACAATGACCGCAGTTGAGTCTAAAAACCTTAACATGGATCGCGAAAAACCATGACCGTCTTGCGCTACAAATCTTAGTTTTGTTTTGCTAACTAGTTATTTTAGTATATGAATTTCGAATTACACAAAATAAAGTTATAACTTCTTTATTTTACCTTTCCTTTGCAATAACAAATGACTAGATCATAATTATGGACTAGGTGTTAGAACAAAAATTTTAGTTGGAGAGAATGAGCCACAACATCAAAGATACGAAACTTTATGTAAATCAGTTGTGATTAATTCCACAAGTGGCCTTCCTGATTTTAAGAAACTGACAGTCTATGCAAAATTATTATAAGCAATAGTGAGCAAATCCGCAACATTAATCGCAATGTTATCCAAATCCGCAAAGTTCCGCAATGTAAAGCAAGTCCGCAAAGTGACTAACTATCCAGATAAAAGCCAAAAAAGAGCTGGGAGTTACCTATATCCGAGCAAAACCCCTCTCCACAAAAAACTATTTTTTGCAATAAACAAATTTTTTGTAATAAACAGAAGGTAACCACCCAAGTATGGATTTATAGTCAGCGTCCTAAGACAACCGGCCACACAAAAGTTGCACCCTCAGAATTATAATAATATTGAAATTTTGAAAAAATTTGCCTACCAAAGGAGACTGTCAGCTACTTGAATTTTTCCGCCGCGCAATAAAAGTTTGATGTTGCGACCTTAATAGGCAAGAGTACAACAATTTATGCATGTAGAATAAGCAAAAGGAATTCAAAGCATGATTAAAAACAATATTTGCAGCACAACAACAAACAAGGACGACATCGACCTTAAAAGTTTAAGGACGCATACAGAATTTACCAAAAGGAAATCATGAGTATAAAAACAACATTTGCAGCACAATAATTAAAAAACAAGGATAAAATCAACCTTAACAGCATAAGAATAGGAGCAGAATATATATAAATGAATGTTCTTCTGCTTTAATATAGTTATAAAGGCAACACAGTCCAGTGTTGCCCAATGTTCGTTATGGATTCCACATCGGCTCACAACACCAAATCATGTCAATGGTGACGGCTTGCTTGTAGCAGGACGAGGCAGGAACAAGGCGCTCGTCTGGGCACGGTCACAGAAATACCCCAGGAAGGCTGGCAAACTGCTGATTTGGCTAGGTAACAGCTTATCAGGATCAGAACTTGGTGGGAACCTGGGACAGCGTGCACGTGCTGATTGCCAGTGGAACTCCAGTACAATTGGGTTGGCGCTGCAAATATACAGCAAAGACAGACCAAGCAAAAGCATTCCTTTCTTTGCAAAGTTATCCAAAATGCATAAAGATTCAACAATACATATGAAGCAAATTATGCATAAATCCTAGCAAAATGTGGTGGGTGGGTTTTGCAAATAAATATCAAAATACAACAAGATCCTTCCAGCGCTGGATGGAAAAGGAAGTGGAATAGACTATTATTTATGCCGTTCCAAATACCAGTAACGAATAATTTCGTCGTTGTCAGCTGATTTGTTTACATGCCGTAGTTGATAGAGACGAAAAAGTTCGAAACTTCAACAAAATAACCCGGTTTATTTTTAAAACAAATAAACCACACTATTAATAGTCTAATTGTCAAGTGTGTCTGGTTCGTTTCACTGTATTGATAATCATGTGGAACCATTCTTGCTTTAACAGTTTTCTCTATACACTTTACGTTTCAGTTGCTAAAAGATATATAATGAGGTCGAACATAGTGCCTTTAATATAAATGTAACATAATTCATTAAATGAGGTTTATACTTAAAACGCTATTTAATAGTTAAAACAAAACGAGAATGAAAGGGATTTTTTTAAAAGACGTTCCAGAAATAAACTTTCGCTTTCGATATCTGATTGTGAAGGACAGATGTTAATTCCTCGAGTTTGTATATTATATATAGCTTTTGAAATTAATCTTTTACACCATTATTGAATAATTAAAAAAAATTATTTGCAAACCACCATGCAAGAATTAAAATTATAAATGTATATATATTCTTTTTAATTTGAAATGAGACGCAATGAGGTTTACGTATATTTACACTGATGTGTTTGAGATTTATTTTGCGGCAAGCGAGAAAGTCGGCAAACGTTTCGACCAGGATAGTCCTCACCCCCGGAAACCCCCTGGCGACATGTTACTCGGGGACATTGGTTGATATCATTTTCGGTGCAAAAACTGTTTCACCGGAATACCTTTAAAGAAATTTGTAAATAAAGTGCTTAATAGGAAACAAATCCCTGCATCGTCGACTTCAAATAGCCATATTTCCATAAATCCTGAATAATAATGACCAGGATTGTTCTAACATACATGATAATACCTCTTTGCATATACCAACAGATATTTTAATTAAAAAATGTCTTTAAACAATTATAGAACTGGATTTACTTACCCTACCGAAATTCCGCAAAATTTAACGGCAACTTTTCCTAGCACATCCAACTTTTCACAGCATATCGGGTTTCCGGGGGTGGTCCTGAACGTGCTTATTTTGTAATTGACCGTTTCAAGACAGTGATCCCAGAAATAATGTTTATTGTATTTGTGTACGTTATGTAATGTCTATGTTGTCTATTGTGTGAAGTGCCTTCAATGTGATACTTGTTGGGAAAAGTGTTTACGAATGTTTTGAAACTTGCTTAACTCCCGAAATGCTTTGCATTGATCCTTCCAAGGCGACGACCTAAGCTTAAATATTGCGGGCATATATTGTCCTGTACTGTGCATACAATTAGCTCTCACCTTTATTTATAAAAGACTAGTGAATGTTAACAACATTTCTTCTCAGATAATGACTCTGGAGTTCAATTATACATGAAGTCGTTATGCTGGATTATATATATATATATATAATTGAAAAGATTATATGGTAACATGTGTTAAAATCGTGTTGTAGCATGCACTATGTATACGCAACCATTTATGTATGAGGTACTGTCATATTATCAGCGCTTCCTCTACAGTATATTATAACTTCCGACGAAGAGTGTTCTTGTTCTGTCTGCGTCCCGTGTTCGGAAACGCGTAGCCCGGTGTTTGTATCGACAACTCCGGAAGCTGGTAGTCGCACGCGTCTGGCCTCATCTAAGGCTATGATCCGACCTGTATCATGACATAATCACACAAACATGTTTTATCGTTTGAACTATATAAATATATATTTCTTTCTGAATTATGTAGTACGAAAAAAATAAAACATCCGCGAACAACAGTTCACACTTTTAAAGTAATGGCTTACAGATTACCGTAACACTAAAACAAATTTAAAACGCAATATTATTATATCAAAGACAGTTGAGGGGTATTTTACATATTTAATCCCAATGAGAAAGATGTCTGCCGAAAGCCGAGGTAGAAATGACTGTTCTAGGGGGTGGGGGCAACATTTAATATCACCAAAATATGTCCATGCTATTTATACCGCACAAATACATTGTAATTTTATAACATACAAGTAGAACATCAAAATTGATTTTTTTTCTGCATTCAAGCCTATCGATCATCAACCTGAAAGAAAATTTGGGAAAACCCGTGCTTCTATTTAAGGCCCCATTTGTGTGCGGGCTATATTGTTAGTTACACGGCTTATTACTGACCACTTACGGTGTGACACATGTCAGTTACTTATTAGGAGAAGAGCTTATCTCTATATATGTACTACCCTGTATTACAACGTGCGGGGTTTGTATGAAGCCGTGTAATACATTTATCTTACAGAGTAACCGTCGTTCTCCATCATTAACGAAACAGAGAAAAATTCCTGTGCTATTACTAGCCTATTATGAAACGCTACATATTAATATGTGAAGATACACAGTCAACGTGTGACCTGGTTGAGCCAATTAAAAACGAGTCTTCTGTACGAGGTGAGATAATAAAAGTATAGCCCAATCGGGATATAAAACGTTCCAAAATCATGAGATTTAACTTTAGCAGGGAGGGTATATGGCAATTTAATATTGGTAAGTCACGTGATGTAAAATAACATTTTATGTTGTTTAAATCAGTCAAAACTGTTCCCGGGCAATATCAGCACATCGTTTTGAACGCGCATATAACACAAGGTATATTTAGACCTAGATAGAGTTACTGGTCCAAATATAGTATTGAACATAAACAGGCGTATTTACGGTGTAGATTACCCATACAGTGTTTTTAAAACATGCCTGTATGCATACGTAGAATGAAAACAGTAAGTGAATCAGGAAATAGACAATAGACATGCGTTCGAATTCAAGCACATTTATATGTATACGTTTGGGGTTTTATATTTTCCAATTTGCTCTGTAAATAGTGTGCAATCTTCTGGCTGTTTTATTTGTTCAATGTAAGCGTAATTTCCTTTTATTGTTTCTTAACATGTGTTTAGATTGCGCTTTATTCCCAACAGCACACACCATTTGAGCGATCGTTTCTAAATTATCTGTGAGTGGCAGTTTATATAAGTCTTAGGCATCATATCTACGTCAGTGTACCGTGATTGCACATATCGATAAGAGTATGTTTTACCATTGGTAGTAAATATTAAAGACTTAGAATGTTTAACTTTTTTACAATTCGAACATGTGATGTTAAGAATATAACACTGTTTTGTTCATGACTAGTCGACGGATGGTTTGCTACCTTATTGTCATTTTATAAGTTCATGTTCATTTACAGTTGCTACTTTAAGGCCGACAAATGAGTCGTTATAATCGCATTTAAATGAATGCCTGACATGATAAAATTCCTGTTTTTGTTTGCAACATAATTAACAAGAATATAATATTATAAAAGCGAAGCTTACCACGACGATTGACTAGATTCCAATTTCCGTGGTAATCTGTAAACCAAACTTGCAACACATTGATACCTACGATATTTTCGCTGACATTATTGTAACAAGTAGATTTAATATAGCACCAGATAAGCTCATTTGCGAGGTTGCCTTCCAAAAAGATAGATTCTAAAACATGAAATATGCCGTTGAACGTTTCTTCGTTAATGTCGTCTTCAACGCTCATTACACTAAACTTGGTAATCATGGGAGCTATACATACTGCTAACGCGTTGGTATCAATTGTGTTTGTTTTCAGTGCAGCAATCTGGTCAGTATTTAATCCGGCCACACATATTTTGACCAATTGAGTTTTGTTTCCTTTTCTGTAATCACATACCGCTTCTACTTTCAATAGCACTGGAATGACTTTAAGTTTATATGAACATAACATTTTGATTAACTGTCTCAATTTCTAAATATAACACAAACACTATTTTCCAATAAACAACACTTAACTCACAACACAATTAACAAGTTGACGAAAATATCCATTGTTGTCTTAAGCATAACTCCAGATAGGCGTTTGGTGCCAGACGGTAGTATCTTTTGTTAATTTTGATAACTTTAAGCGGTATAAATCGAAGTTATCATTAGAAAACACCGAAATTAAAATTGTCACATGCGTGTCTGTTGTATTTTCCTCCCGATAATCACTCATCATGTCAGCGCACTTTAACGAACAAGTGTTAACCGACAATATGTTTTTCATTGTTTATAGTGTAAACAGTGTGCTGAAAATTCCAAATGAAACCAAACTATTCCGTTTTGTTGTGTTCCGAACACATAAACAACTTTACTGTGAGTAGATTTTCGATATATAGCAAATGGTACAGGGTTTTGTAAATTTAGTCATAAACTAGGTCAGGCGGCCGTTCTTCAATGTCATGAACAAGCTTGTATTTACAAAATACGGTCACCAGCCGACCAATCATTAGAAAGCGTTCAAATAGTCTAGATCACTCTGGTTCAGAAGACGATTTATCTATCTTACGGAGTTTCTGGAGAAAGTCGATGAATCACGAGCGAAGTCTATTTATAACCAAATGTTTCTGCACGCAATTTACCGTCTAAAAGAAACAACCTTCAAATAGTGCTGCATTAAAAAAAAATGTTGGTCAACTGTTTGTCGCGTACAATCCAGTAATGTTTCCACTACCGCGTTTTTTGAACGAAACAAAACTCGTCATGCTGACTTGATAACAATCTTAATTGCAAACGAGTAAATCATCTAACACATTCGTCATTGGAAATTAAAGTATGGGTTCCCTTATATTATAAAAATAGTACGAAAGCATGGGTTCCCTTAAAATGTATAAATAGAATGCAATACATGTAATATACTACTTTTAGAGTTAATTAGGTCAAGGCAATGCTACAATAACATGTTTACGTTTGATATCTTACTTGATGACTCAGTATAAAAATATGCGTGTACATAACGGGACTCAATCTACATGCTGATTTTACTAATAACGTCTTGTGTTTGAAATGTTAAAAAATAAAATTAAAACTAAATCATAAATCTCACTATTTAGTGGCTCATTGCTCTTTACGAACCTTTTTAAACCTAAGCTTATCTTGTGTGTATAGGCTATTGTCTAACTATGCTCTATACTTACAAAACATTGAAACATTTCGAAAACATGGTCCACATTATTAAACTGTTCAGTTGAATGTACTGTAATTTTCTAATTGAGGCATATTTGCAAATCTGTAAATTTCTTTCTCGATGTTAAAAATAATAATGTGACACAATCCATTTAATAAGTGCTTCGACGGTAACGCATTTGTGTGTTCTTATTTTTTCTATTGTTTGAATGAAATATTATACATGCAGTCTTTATAAGATAAACTATTCTGTATGTATTATACAGTTCAACAAATCTTAAGGTCAGACACGTCAACAGCAGTCGATGTGTGACAGTATTTGAAATTTAAAACAGTTTATGTTTATATTTTAAACTCGAGTATCAACGTGTTCCTTTTTTGTGAATTAAATTCACATATAGCATATTA
>VMBQ01004006.1:8932-85334 GCA_007657795.1 Dreissena rostriformis
AATGTTCAAAACACTGCGGCGCGTGTTATCACAAGAACATCCCGCTAAAGTCATATAACACCGATCCTAAAAAAATTACACTTGCTCCCAGTAGAAAAAAAAATCCACTTCAAAATACTTACCAATGCTTTCAAAGCCTTAAATTGACAATCGCCTGTATATCTTAAAAACCTACTTGAAGTCTACGAACCAAAGCGAAACTTAAGATCAAAGAACGAAGCGACTTCATTAGTGATTCCAACGAAGATTAAATCCGTATCATACGGGGAGCGAAGTTTCATGTACGCTGCCCCCAAACTCTGGAACTCACTTCCATCAAACGTTCGTGGTTCTCTAACACTGAATTCCTTCAAAAAGGCACTGAAAACTCACCTCTTCCTCCAATCTTATGCAACATAAGCAGTGGTTTATTCAATTCATTATATAAAATCTCAATCATCATGAACTTGAATTAACCCTTTTAAAGGAAGCATATTTATTCCTTTGGGGGTTTGTGGACTCGTGGTAATGGTATCCTGACGTTACCCTTGTCTCAATCAGCATGAACTTGAATGTACCCTTTTAAAGGAAGCATAATTATTCCTTTGGGGGTTTGTGGACTCGTGGTAATGGTATCCCGACGTTACCCTTGTCTAAATCAGCATGAACTTGAATGCACCCTTTTAAAGGAAGCATAATTATTCCTTTGGGGGTTTGTGGACTCGTGGTTATGGTATAATTTGTTTTTGTTCTTGTTTTTACGTAGTACTTATAGTTTAAGTTTTAGATTTTTATTTTGTCAATAATTGTCTTATAGCTATACACATAGGGTAGTTTTATAGTGTCTTGTTGATCTTTCTAATCTAGGGTTACTGTGCATGTTTTTAAGTACGTAGTACTTATAGTATAAATATAATAGAGTAGTTTTATAGTATAATTGAGTAGCTTTGATCGATTTCTTTTGAAACTGTGTTGCAAAATGTATTCGTATCTGCGATACGTCAAATGTTCTTATGTAAAGCGCCTTTGAACGTGCACTCTTGTATGAAAAGGGCGCTATATAAATCCGGTATAATAATAATATAATAATAATAACTGAGAAACTATGAAAGCAGGAATTAAGGTATTTGTGCACTGCCCTTTCCCTTCATTAAGATATATTTCCCTTCGAAGTTTCATGTTACAAAAAATTAAGCAGTGCAATATAAAAGATATGGACGCAATAATTATAGTTCATGTGCACTGAACATTCCCTCAATGAGATCCAAGAATGTCATCATTTTGACATAACCAATATATCCTCTTATACATTAGTTTACATACTTGTTACTTACAAGCCATCTTTTATTACTTACTAGATCCTATTTGATGTACTAACTACAATAATCTTTCAACATTATATGTCATATGCAACGTTATACGCCATAGTCAGGGTACACATATCTTACCTATTGCAATTGCTGTTAATTCATGACTGTTTTTGATGTTTCCAACTTTATTGGCATCTTTCGCGTACCATGCTGATTTCAAGGCCTTCTCTGCAGCCTAAGAAACACAAGATACAAATAGTAACATGTCAACTTATGTGTTTAATAGTGTTATTATACGCCTAAATAAAAATGAACTGTAATAAGATTGTTTTCTGTCAGATGTTTCTGCAGTTCTCAAATTCCAACACGTATTATATAATGTTCAATCAAATATAATTCACGTTTTGAAAAATAAAAACAATTATTCAACTAAGAAGTATTGTTCACCTGATGCGCCTTATAGCAAATCCAGTTAGGATATCCGTTGTTAACAAAGGTCCGCTGTGCTTCCTCCAGATCCGCTTGGGCCTGCCGCTGCCATCGTTTGGCCTCAGCTGGAAAGGGATATGGAGGCGTCTCTTCATGTCGGTACGAAAATCCAGTGGAGGAAGACGTAAAACCGCTGGACGACGGCCCAGACGATGTTCTTCCCGATGAGGTTCCTGAAGATCGCGGTGTAAAAAACCATTCATCGTCACTGTAGTTTTCTCTTTGTTTTCGCCAGTATCTGTCATACCAGTTATGGCTATCGGAACCTCGATATCCTCTTTCGTGGGCTTCAGTTACATCCACATTGTCATCACGGAATTCCGGAATACTCCTACCTTGTTCCATAAGATGTACACACTGGCGAATATACTGAAATACCTTGGTTGCCATCTGCACACGATTGGGATTCTTGTCAGGATGCCATTTGAACATCAAACGTTTTATTACGTGCTTTCTTTCAGTCTCAGTCAGTTTAAGAGACTCCTGCAATATCTGTCTAATTTCCTTGCATACCTCAGTAAGAGAAGGTTCAGCTTCTATTTTGTTCGATCCATTTGCCACGCGATCACACAGAACTACACTTCTCTTATTCGATACATTAATACTTTCCTTTCGAATAAATCGGTACAACAAAAAAGCTTTAACCATTCGTATGTTTTCCTCCCCACTATCTATTTCATATTCTTGTAAAAGCGGCAGTTCATGTGCAGTTGCTGGGTTCCTAGTTTTAACATGGACATAAATGTATGTTGCAGAAGTATCAGTTTTATCATCATTTTCCTGAAAAGCAGGATCTTCAACAAGCAATGCCATGAATTCAAAATCGTGTTCTGGAATAACACCATATCCGTTATCCAAAAATTTGTGGAATTTCTTTTGCACAAAGTCACCTGGAACTGGCACTTCACATTTATCCACGTGTCTGCAGAGTTTTGAATTGTAAAGCGGAATTTTATTTTCAGTAAGGATTGTTAGGAGATCATCAGAATCTGACTTAAAATGTAAAATATCCTGTAACAAACGAAGCTTTCCTCCAACATGCTTCTTCAAAATATACGCAACTTCTCGTCTGAATTTATCAAACCATAAACTTCGTTCAGTGCAGAAGTTGATGGTAATTACTGAGTTTTCGTCTTCATGAACATGTACGCTTCGATTTTGCCGAGTACCATCAACAAATATGGCTGTCTTTGACTTTTGTCCATTTTCAAGATTAAACATTTTAAGAACAGTATACATGTTTGTCACTTCATTAACTTTAATACCGTCCATTAGTTTACATAAAATAACTTCATTGTTCGAATCCCATGGTTTTCTGTTAACTAGGCAAACATTTCGAGCTATTCTTACAATGCTATTTTTGAACATACCGCTCCGGAGGTATTCTTTTATTGCAGAAGCTTTATGACTATCAGGAATGATTTTCATGCTAGTTAAATCAATATCTTCAATTACTACTTCACTCAACAGATGTGGTCGGATGTGTTTAGGAAGATTGAAAAATTGGTCGTAAATATCACTTAGTTCTACAGATGCTAATAACAGTTGGCTGTCTTGCTCCTTTAAACGACGTAGGTATTGTGGTCTGTCATTGACTACCAAATGATTTGCCCTACGAATGATATCATCTGTGCACAGAAGATGGAGATTTTGCAGTTTAATCTCATTGTTCTTGTTTACATGATTGAAGAATGATATCACTGCTAGAGATGCATGACGTAATTCTACCGGATTTAATTGTTCTTCGTGTGGAAGAGTATCTAAGATGTCAGCATAATCTTGGTAATCAGGCTTTTGCCTCGCACCAAGTGCAATAAACGCACTACAATGAGAGCCAAAACATATTGGAGCCTTCATTATGAGAGGTAGTATTTCATCCGATTGCAAACATTCAATAACAATATTCTTGGCAGGGACAAGTAAGCCTGATTCATGGAAGAGAACCATTGGCGTGTCATTTAAGGATTTTGCCCATGTTCCATATTCATGAACTGATTGGTAAATTGCCACCATCACCTGCTGTATCGTTTCTAAATCAACATTTGATGGATTATACGACAACATTTTTTGCAAACAGTTGCCAATTTGTCTACAATGCTCTATCCATTTATTCGGCGATGGCTTTGATTGAATCTTCAATTTATTTAAAGCAATAGCATGCATATTTTTGAGTGGGAAAATACTACATGTAGTCCAACAAATATAACTTTTAGCATTTGTGACACATTCCGACAAGGCAACAAGACCATGACATTCATATTGTTGATGTAGCTTCTGCAATCTTTCATTGACGATTTCAGGTGTAACAAATTTTATATTTGTCAAAGTATCACAGTTGTTCTGATTGAAAAAAATAACATCTTCTTTTGCTAAACTCTCAAGCAGACTTCTTGACTTTTCTTTTACAGTTTTATCCAAAGCTCTGCTAGCAATTTCTTCTATTTCTCGAGCAAAATGTTCATATAAACGAATATCAAGTTTAACCTGTAACCCTAATTTCACCATTAAATCTCGTAGCCCTACAGAGAAAGTTTGTAATTCCTTTGGCAAAAATTCTTCCGGGCGGCACATTTCCATAAATATTTTGTTCTCGTGATCAAACAATTGTCTTACCGTCACAAAGGTCCTCGAAGCTGTTTCAATTAAGTCAGAATTCGACAAACACGTCACAATATCTTGACACTTAGGTATTAAGTGATGTTGACATATGTATCCTGCTAAAAAATAAACATGGCAGTAAAAGTCTTCCCGTGACATCAGCTTTTGGTTTGGTATGATATGTCGAATGTACACATCTGGCAATGATTCTTCTGTCAAGCCAAGTGTTTCCATTAACAGGCTTAATCTGTCATCTGCAGTGATAAGAAGCATATTGGATTTTAGTATTATGGCCTGTAACCCTTTAACTGGCATACCACCTGGTATGATGTAAGCACACTCAAACTTACTTATTGCAACTCGTTCATTTCCTGATGAAATGAATAATCTCAAATGTCTAAGCCCAGAAATATCAGGTATTTGTGTACCTTTCAAACATTCATTGAAATATCCTAGAATCGCTCTGACATCATCATTCGATACAACTGCATTGTTAATCAGCTGTGCGTTAAGTTCCAGACTTCTAAGAACCGCGTTCGGTTCTTTCACATTCGGAACGACAGTATTTAAAAGTTCAAAGGCATCCTGTCTGCGGTTATAAAACCTACTTTGAACTTTTAAAATAGCATCCAGTTGAGGAATATTCAACCTTGTAAACGCAGTGCGCCAATTCCACTGAAAAGAATCTACATTTAAAAGTTTATGGATTTCTTTAGAAGAGCATAAGAATGTTCCTTTACACAGTGGTTCACAAAGTGGAACTATTGAAAATTCTTCAATTTCACGTAACGCTTCGGATAACGCAGACACAGCACAACTATATGTTTTATGGTCCCCTTCCTTTTTATTGATTTTGTTAAAACAATCTTGAAAGAATATCCAAAACATGTTCAACCACGTAAGAAATTCTGGCTCAATCGTAACTCGTCCAGAAGCTTTTGGAACGAATTCTGCAAAGCGGGCCAATTTGGAGAACTCTGTCAATGTGAATGATTTAAGGTGTTCATGTTCATCGCACAACGATTTAAAACGATTTAGTAATGCATTGTGAAGAAATAAATGCTGCTTGTTTGGAAATAACTTCGAAAATTCGGTGACAAACATGATACCACTGTTTTTCAGGCAACGAATGATGTTATCCTCTGACACCAAAACAGGAATTTGAGAAATGTTCAGTTCAAAGTACTGTTTGTCTTTCGCAATGAAGTTGATGAGTCTCGTCACACTTTCTATTGAACATAAAACAGACTTTGTAACGTCAATTTCTGTTTCAATTTTACAATAGTCGGGGACATTTTTGTTACGAAACGACATCAAAAAGTCAATAACATTTCTAGGTTTGAGGTCAATGCACTGAACACCTGCAAACTCAATGCTTTCTCTTACACATTGTTTTAAATACACAATTTTTAATCCAATGTCGATTAATGTATTGTCCAAGAGGTAATCTTCGTCTTTGTCACACAAATTGTCTTTAAACAATGTTGGACATGTGTGGTCGTTGGGTTGAACAGACAACCATGTAAGTCGCAATGAAGCTGACTTGTGCAGCCCTAAGGAGGAATAAGGATTTGTTACCTCTTTTCTGTATGAGGGTAAATAATCGTGTTTTTCACTTTCCAATTTTGAGAACACTCCTTTCACAAGCCACTCCCAATAGGCGCCATGAACATTCGATTTGAGAGGATAAATATTTACAACCTTTTCAACACGATGTAAAACTGTATATTCACTCGTGTCTTTACCAATACAAGTGCTTGTGAAACGATCCTTAAGTATACCGATGAGCCGTACATACGCTGTACTTATTACATCTTCTATCAAACATTTGTTCCAAAGAGTTTTGGTGCATTTTGATTCATCTGACGCATTCCATAAAGAGCGACGCGTTTCGTGATCAAGAGCAAAATAGCCATGCACATACACAGGAAGTCCAGACTTCAAAGGAAGAGGCAAGAAACAATATACATTATCGTGGTCATTAATGGTATTATTGGGTTCTTCGTTATATGCCACGCCCCCAACGGGTAAAAGTGCAATAGAACCTCGAAGAATGTCTTCATTCAGCAATGCCGGAAGTGTCTGACTAAAACCTAATGTCAGTACAATAGTGTATGTTTGTTTTGGAACAGGCTTGCCGTTTTCTTCATGTAACACGGTAATTCTAAACGAAGATACATGCTGCTGACATTGTGTTACAAACTCTTTTGACTCTTTGAACGTCTTACAAAGATCCCCAAACTTGTCTGAAAATTCGAGCAAAGTAGCTGCACTGTCTTCATCAAACGTTTTTTTCACACTCGAAAGGCATGTGTAATCACCATGTTTATTTTCAACTATCGATACTTTTGTAATATTCTTCAAAAACAACAGTATTCCAGTCATGTACTGGCCGAATTCCTTCAGAAGTGCTTGAACTATTTCGACAGTGATCACATTAGAGCTGATTGGGCTTGGTTTTGTTCTCAATGGAAGTCGAAACATTGTGCCTTTGTCATATTTAAAGAAATGACTCTCATGAAAACCATTAAACAAATCCGGAAAGTGCTCACGAAAATGTTCTAGATTTGTTAGACGTTTACCTGGGTTGTTTTGAGTTACTCCGGGTATTGTTTCAGCAATCGGGTCAAACATGCACAATGTGTTTAAATGTTCTCAAATAGTTAAAAATGCTGGTGTATCAGTTATATTATATACAGCATTAAATCCAACGCCATACCTGCCTGTTTGAAACGGATCATCACTTTTACTTCCGATTCCCAAATGCTGTATGCCTATCAAATCTGCTTTCGTGAAAGCACTATTATTAAAAACACATAATGATGGGCCTTGAAGTGGTCGCATCGTCTCTGAAATCAGTTTTTTGTCCGAATGGAAGTCATAATCCAATACAAAACACACTTCAGTGCCACCTGCATCATCTGCATTTTGAAGTAATTCCTTTAGAAGTTCAACTCCTAGAGGGTAACCGTCTAAAAGTCTGTGAATACGTGTTATTAATGGCTCGAGTTGGTAAAAGTCTTCCATGCCTTCTATATCAAGCGAGTTTTCTTCATAATGTTTTGTTTTTTTCTTGCGCACACCGATTGCCTTCGCAGTGATCTTTGAAATAGCCCCATTGACATATATCATGCTATCACTCTTTGGAATAGAATCGTAGTCATCAAAACAAAGCTCATGGCTTGGTTGCAGGATCATGTCAGTGTCTGGTACATATATGTTACCAACATCCTTCAAAATCTCGTCAAAGAAACATCTTTCTTTGATTATTATCTGAGCAATACAGTCCAGAAGATTTATGCAATGACGAAATTCTTCTTCACTCACACTTGTTCCATCTTTTTCAACGTAAATATTTTTAAGAATCGAAATGACTTTATCAATTGTACAAGTCGCCTTTATTTGTAAAATGTTACACAAAGACGGTTTGGTCAACAACAATGTTTCTCCTAGAGTGTATATGTATGGCTTGCAATCAATCCCATAGCATGACCGAACAATGTTAAGGGGATTAACGAACACATTGCCTGACAATATGGTTTTCTCACTAACAAAATACTCCACAACATGTGTCTGAATGAGGTCACTATGGACACATGCTTTATCAATAAAGTCATAAATATCCTTAATGACTCCCTGCATTTTAAATGTCATTTTATTTTCAGATAGAACAACTATCATTTTCAATTGTTTCAATACATGTTTTACGTCCGTTTCGTTTTCGCTCTGTAACTCATTAATACCTAAATATTCAGTTGTTTTCGTAAGTAATAAATAGGCCTCATCAACTATTAATGAATGGCAGCCAACCAGATTTTTAGATTCTTTTGTAAACATCTGAACAGGGCAAGCAAGAACAACCGGGTTTACATGTTCGTTATGTTCTTTACATAAAATTGAATCATATGCAATGTTGCCTCCATGCCAATCACATTCCCAACCTTGAGGCTTGTTTTGAACTACACAAAACCTGCAATGTTGTAATGTTTCTTTCAGTGCAGAATTATTTTCGATGGTACTTATATGAGATTGAATGTAATTCATGACACAAACGCTTCTCTGTGAAGCACAAAAGCAGCATGATGTATACAGTCTTGTAACCGTGTTTGCTCTCTCGATGAGCAAATCATCACGTATATAGTTGCACATCATGCCCAATTTCTTTAACCTTGTTATAAAAACATTTTCAGTGAAGGGGGCTAATGGAAAGTAGCCATCATTCTTCAAAAACATTTTGCACAAATCCGAGTTTGGATCTACCAGATCTTTCGGTGTGCGCATAACGTTGTCAGGGTCTGTTGGTATGCAGGCAGTGCTCGATATCATTTCTTCAATGTCACTGTCGGGTGGCAAGGTAAGGGTGTAAGCCATTACTCTGTTCCGTAAGTTTTCGTGTTCTTTTTTAATATTATTAATATTTGGTAGAAAATATGTCAAGACAAAATCTTTGGCTGTTACAGTTTTGCTCATAATGACCTCTTCATTCACCTCTAATAGCCGTTCATAAATATCGACTGGAATGTCAACCAACATTTTCCCATCCGTAAGATAACCGAGCATTTCAAAAACGGCCTCTCCAAATGTTTCATTCTTCCTTACATTAGCATGCAAGAACTGCACATTACTCAAAGACTTCAACTTGTCAGCAACTCTAAAAATGCAGTATTCGTTTTCGTTGTTGACGATTGTTTTATAAAAGCTTTCGACGAGCTTTGGTTCTATTGACCCATTTGATGTTAAAGGCCACAAAAAATATGAATCACTTGAGCTATTGCATGCAAGAAGTTGTAGCAGGGCATCTACGATCATATCTGACATAATAGAGGCATTCCATTTTCCAAAGGATGAATCTTTATCATCCTCAGATTTACTTCTAAAATGTCTTCTATCCGAGGTCACACTGAACTGAGCATTGATATGAAAAGGGAAGCTGCATTCAATTGGAAGTGGCAAGTAAAAAAAGTAATGGCCTTTTTGAAAGAAACACTTAGGCGCAATCTTCATGTCAACTAATGGCCATGAACGAGTTTTTTCACAGTCACCATCTACGCAATCTTCTGCAATTAAAGCTGCCACTGCACCTAAGGGCAGCGCACCATTTCCTTTCTCAGAAATCATCATTGTTTCACTATCTGTACCCGATGCCCAAGAAACGAGCCAATTTGAAACGCTCGATTGAGTTGACCCTTCCATTGACATGTTCGCAGTAACAAAAACATCTGTTGAAATAGTAACCTTTTGAACGCATTTGATTGGATTCTTCTGCAATGACCCTGTCTTTTTTCTGTAAGACGATTCTATCATAATTGGTCGATGTAAGCATGTCGGTCCAAAATTTGCTTCACGTTTAACTACATGATGAATTAATTGCATGTTGGAAATCTTTTCTTTGTCATTTAAGTGGAAAATTTTCAGTTCAGAAATATGCTGATTAAAGAGAAACATATTTGGAGCCATTTCAACAATTTTGCGTAGTAAATCAACCATTTCTCGTTTTGTGTACACTTTATCACTTATTTCGTAACTACGTGTTCGTAATGGTAGTCTAAACAAAGTTCCGTTAAAAAATGGATTTTCTTGAGTGATTTGACAATCGAACACGCCTTCAAAAACATCAAACTGATGTTTCATTCGACTTATCACTTTTAGATTTTTAGGTTTACTAAAATTAATTCTTATGCCTGGGGTTTTCCCCGGCAAAGCTTTTCCTAAGAATGTTGTATGGGGATCGAACATGACAAAATTTTTACCTGAAACAAAACTAGGGACATCAGTAAGGTTGTACACGGAACAAAATCCTAGACCAAATTTTCCAATCTTAGTAGTATCAAACTGCTTTGTACCACCATTTAATTTTTTAATTGCTTTCAAGTCTTCTTCAGAAAACAAAGCATCATTGTACACCCATAACGCAGGACCTTGGCATTCTGCTAATGTTTCACTTATCAAATGAGAACGCAATGACTCATTTTGCCGTTCATCGTACAACATATAGAATTTTCTGGCTCCAGCATCGTCTGCATTTTGAAACAGTTCTTTGCCTACAGCAAAACCGTCAACATATCCTTCCTCTAAAAGCACCTTCAATCGACGAGTCAGCGGTTCGTCTTGGCCCCATTCTTCGAATGCATCTGCTTCGGCCAACATCTGTTGCCTGATTGAACGTACTCCAAAACGTTTGGCATGTTTCATCGGAATTTCAGAATGAATAAAGTTCACAGTATCAACATCTTCATGTGTGTCAAATTCATTGAAACACAATTCTTTACTAGGACGCAGAACTTTGATCGTGTCTGGTACATATATCACACGATCAATATGATTACTGTTCTTTCGAGCTTCTTCCATAAAATCATTCAAATATTTTAACAAATGAATCACCTGTTTCAAACAACCGTCAGCTAATGAACAGTCTTGATTGCTCTGCTTAAGTTGCTCTAAAACTGACAGCAAATCATCTATGTCAAAAGCAGATTTTAAATCCAAAGTTTCACACAAGGTCGAATACTCGTTGGCTCCCAGTGTAGTGTGTTGCAAAGAAAACAAAAAAGGCGGACAATCTACCACATGGCTTTTAGCAACATACAGCGTAGACACAAAACAATGATCCACAAAAACGACCTTCTGGTTTTGTAATTTGCTCTTGACAATGTTCTTCAAAAGGCTGTCACCGCATACTTGATTCAAAAACTCGTAAAGTGGACGAACATATTCTTCTTTTGTACAATTCTCTAATGAAAACAACTGATGAATGACACAAATAACACTGTTTTCAGTGTCTGAAGCTTTCTGTACACCGAGGCGCTCAAAAAATTCTTCAACGAATTTTCGACCAATTTGTTTATCACATATAATCAATGAACTGCAACAAAGCAGAGGCATGTATTTTGCCAAATATACGTCGCTGGGTGCAACAAATGCAGCTTTGTGCTCATTCGACTCATGTTTGGGACAACTTTTGTTCTGAAAAGCGATTTCGTCGCCTTTCCAAGCAAATTGCCAATGTTCAGGCTTTGCCATTACTGGGACAAACTGTATTTTCTTAAGTTTGCTAAACATGTGCTGGATAGACATATCATTGGATTCAAGATATTCTAGAAAAACAGAACAGCGCTGAAGAGCACAAAGAGAACACGTTTGATTTAACACCATCACACTCTTGGCTCGTGCGAGTATGATATCTTCTGGGAGATTATCTTTCATCATTCCTAACTGGTCCAGGCTTTCGTGCACTAATGGTTCCAAAAAGTGTTCAGTTGGAAATCTTTCGTCTTGATCATGAAACAGTTCTGCTATTCTGGATGAAGGGTCAATTAAATCACCAGGCTTTTTAAGAATCCCTAGTGGCTTTGTTGGAATGCAATCCATCTGCTTAATATTTTCATTGGTGGCATTCAGCAGACTGCTAGTCAAAATGCATTTCAGTAGCTGATTTCTAGTCTGGGTCAACTGTTCAGTCTCATCAAATTTATCTATATTTGGAAGAAAGTAGTTAGTGACAAAAGTATCAATTGTTATTGTTTGAGCATGTATATTCGATTTTTTACACTCTTTAAGATGCATATAGACTTGTTCTGGTACATCAACCAACGTCCGATTTTCTCCCACGGAAAGAACACATGACAGCACTTCGAAAACCAATCGCCCTAATTGTTCTAATTTCCTCAGAGAGGAATCAATAAAACAAACTTTGGAATATGATATATTCGAATTGCCAACACGAAAAACATTCCTGTTTTGTGATATAATATTGTAGTAAAAGTTTGTCCGAAATGCGTTCTCGATGGATGTGTTTTCGGTTTGAGGCCACACAATGAATTGGTTTACAATTCTGGCTCGATCACTTTCAAGCAACACAATTAGTGCTTCAACAATAACATCAGACATAAGACATGCATTCCAATCTGAAACAGATTTGTTGGTGTCTTCTTGGGTTGCAGCCACAAAATGTCTTCTGTCGGAAGTCACGCTGAACTGACCATTTATATGAAAGTCAAAACTGTTCTGTATTGGAAGGGGTAGGAAAAAGAAGTATTGGCCCTGCTTATCTTTCCATTTAGAAGAAATTGAGCAATATTCGACAAAATCGCCTTCCTGATTTTCCTCATCTGCTTCTGGAAATGCTACAGCACCAAGTGGTAACGCACCGTCTGAAGCAGCAGTCATCTGTAATGTTTTGCTCTGTCTACCAGTTGCCCAGGACACAATCCAAGAGGTCTGACATGCGTTATTTCCTAGGCCTAAACGTTGTGAGTAGGTTGTTTGTGATTCAATTGTAACCTTTTGTAAACACTTTAAGGGATCGGTTTCGAGAGAACTCGATTTTTTCTTTTCGACCGCAGTACAAACAATTGATCGACTGACACATATGGGGGTCAAAAACAAAGGCTTCTTCACTACCTGAAACACACGTTTAGGAACACAGTCAGTTGAATTGGATTCAATGTGGAAAATCTCCAGCTTTGTTACAAACTGATTAAACAGAAACATTTCGGGTGCCATCTGGACTACCTTCGTCAACAGGTCCACAGTATCTTCATGATTGTAGACTTTATTACTAATTTCACTTCCTCTTCGTCGAAGTGGTAATCTAAACAGTGTACCTTTGTAATAAACATGATCTGTATTTGTGAGATGGCAATCGAAAATATTGTTAAAAACTTCAAACTGATGACTCATACGTTTCCGATTCTTTAAATTTTCTTTCTTTTGGAAATTAATTCTCAAGCCGGGACATTTCCCACCAGTCGATGCTCTCAGGAAACTGGTGTGAGGATCAAATATTACAAAGCTGTCCCTGGAAACAAAAGATGGTACATCTGTTAAATTATACACAGCACAAAATCCTAATCCAAACTTCCCAATTTTTGTTGCATCACTTTGTTTTGTGGCTCCATTTAACTTTGTTATATTTTGAAAGTCGCTTTCAGTGAATTCAGCGTCGTTGTATACCCATACAGAAGGACCTTGAAATTCTGCTAGACCTGGGCTTATAAGGTTTTGTCGACAATCAAGGTTTTGTCGTTCATCATACAGGATGCAGAGTTTTGTCGCGCCCGCGTCATCGGCATTTTGTAAGAGTTCTTTTGCTATGGAAAAGCCATCAACATAACCTTCTTCTATCAACATATGGATTCGTCTAGTCAGTGGCTCGTCTTGACCCCATTCTTCAAATTCATCAGTATAGGATAGCATTAACTGCCTTGCTGACTTTACACTCAGTGCATCCACAGTCGATTTCGGTACATCGGGGTGAATAAAATGGAATTCAAGATCGTCATCACGTGAACTGAATCCTTGAAAATCATTTGCATCCGGGAACACACAAATTTCCACATTTTGCAATTCCAATCTATTGTCGTTAGTTTGTACAGGACAATAAATTTGCTGTCGCACGGTAGTATTTTGCAGGTCATTTCTAAAATCATCTCTAAGTTTATTTAAAATGGATATCGAATCGTGAAGTCCTTCTAACATTCTGTCGGTTTCTCTTCCAGCACCCTGCTTAATATTGTCTAGAATTAACAGATATGTATTGATGTCCATTCTTGGCAAACAACCTAGTTCCAAAAACAAATCTTTCATTCCTTGGAGTTCTTCTGGAAGAGGTTTTATATAATGAGCCAAATGAACATCCGACCCAGTTTGCTGTACGTAGACGCCAGCCGATGGTGAAAATCCTTGTCCATTCCATATGCAGCACTCTTCTTTGAAAAAACTACACCACAGATTTTTCAACTTTTGCATGTTTTCAACTCCAACTTTGGAGTATTCATTTAGAAAACTGTATACCTCTATGACCATTTTGATGCATGCCGCCTTTTGTTTAACAGTGTATTTGCTTATTAATATCATCAAATGTTGGACGACTTCATCTATCTGTGGCTTTTTATTCCAGTGAAAAGCGTTTGCCAGGTTCTCAAATTTTGAACAATTGTGAAGATAACATACTGATCCTATCAAGTCAGAAAACTTCAGTGACTTCACAACTGAAGGCTTTACAATTATATGATCCCTGTTCTTCATTGGAATACAATGGGGATACGACTCATCAACGGTGTCAATCAATATCCATTCCATATCGGCAAACTGTTCAAGTATTAAATGCGGATTGTCATTCAAATAGGTCATTAAGGCTATTGCCTTTCTTTGTGAAACATGAATTGAAAAGCTGTTTTTACACAATTTCTTCAGTGTGTGTGCTATATCCTCGCAAGTAGTGTTTTGTACACTCTTTAATCCAATACTTCGTAAGGCTTGTATAGAGGGTTTGAGGGCATATTCCTCTTGAACTGGAAACACTGGTTCGTCTTCGAATATGCTTTTTAAAACGACATCTTCAGGATCAAACACATCGCTGGCACGTTTAACCTGACCATTTTTAGTTTTCAAAAATGTTATTTCTCTTGCAGTAGAGTTAATCTTCACATCGGAAATAACCAACTGACAACGATATTGAAGACACCAAAACATCAAAGTTTGTGTATCTGACTCCGAGTAGTGTGAAATGTTTTCCATGCTTTTGAGTATTAGGCTTTGTTCTTGACATAATGGAAATCCCAATGACTCAATGAATGCTTTATGTACTTGAGACTGTACAAGAATCACTTCAGTTGGAAAATCAACAGGAAATTCACTTATGTCGTATATATCATATCCATGATCTAAGGAGGAATATTTCTCTTCACGATCATTTACACGTCTAGCCACCTTGAACATCCAAAGTTTTTGCAAATTGTTCTTACATGCGGGAGAACAGTTCGTCATGTTAAATGATGACAGAAAATCAAGCAACAATTCCTTCTGAGCACTGGTGGAGTCAGTGTTAAAGGCATTAATATTGGCATCCGTTATTTGTTCCATGGTCTTCCTAATGCCCGAACCATTTCCTTGGTGGATAAATGTCTTTACTGACTCTTTAGCAAGGATTCCGTCGGTTTCATTTTGCACAATTGTTAATCCTAACATGGTCAGAATATAATTCAGATCATTAGACGATGGCGCAGGTTCAAATAACAGCAGGTCATTCAGACAAACCAGTTGGCGATGAAACCCATTTACAAAAATGTTAGCTGGAACAATTGGTATTTCAGCAAAGAATTCTAAATCATCTTCCCACTTTGTCAAAACATTTTGCCAAATATTTGTTATCCATAACTGTGTGTTTTCTTGGGCAGCATGCTCAGTGGTGTGTTCATCCAATGAACACTGGATAAGATAAAATGCTTCTTCCTTAGAAAGCTTCTTTATCTGATAGAGATCAGATGAAATAATTCGTTTGAAAATGGGGTCCAACTCCTCATGAGATACTGAAACAAATCTGTTCTTAAACTCTGGTAATGAGAGCACTATACTATTGTCTTCATTAAATATAGTTTCAGCGTTATCGTCAAAATCAGTGAATGTTCCATCCGCGAGTGGCAGCAATTGTAGTCCTTTAATTAGTTTTATATCTTCCTTCGTCAAAAAGAGAAGCAAATCGATTTTCACTTGAACGTTTTTCGTCTGGTATGCTTCATATGCTGTTAGAATGTTTCGAAGGAGAGCCGCGTCAACATATGTCAAACGCTCTGATCTCACTTTTTCCAAAGAGCTGACAATGTGTGGTTCTGCTTCAACGAGCAAAGTGCCTTCTTCAATGAAAACTTCTGCAACATGCTCCCAAACTCTATTGGAAGAAGCATTCAATGACCTGTCGATAAAGACTGAAGAAGAAGGACATGTCCACTTCATTGATTTTGACAGCAAAACGGGTTTGGTTTGAATGCTTTCTAGAACAGCCTGGGCTAGACACATCCATCGTTCATTCACTTTTTCGCAGCTAGGAATGGCGTTGTAAACAGACTTAACGAAGATATCACTGTTTTCATGTGTTTCGCTGTATTTTGCAAGTTCAATAACAAGAGCAACGTATGCATCGGGTAGGATTTCTGTTAAAAGTCGCATGTTCCATTCAATTTTTTTGTCAGTAGCTTGTTTTTCATTATTATCCGGCCACCGTATATGTCTTCGATTTTGGCTCAGAACAAAAAAGGCATTCACGTGGACAGGTAGTCCAGTCACTGAAGACGACTCCTGTGGAAGTGGCTGATAAACAAACACGTGTCCGCTGTCATGTGCATAAGTGTTAGTTTCTAGAAGTGGCGCTGCAAGGCTAACCAAGTGAGGATTGCAGATATTATCGTCTGACAAAAGTTCTTTGAAACGGGTTGATAAAGGTTCACCCTTCAAATGGTTTACAACAATCCAATTCTTAACGCTATTCTCTTCTTGGCAATTTTCAAATGTCATAACTTTGACGAAAACATTATGAACCCACATTTTTGTTTGATCAGGTATAGTTCTTCCTACTGTTTCTAGTTCTTGTAATATCTCTTTTTTCTTTTCAACGAGAGTCCCATCATGATTTTCAATTTTCACGAAAAAGAAAGGGTTCTCATAACCTCGTGCAATTGCCGAGAGAAATTCATTTGTTCTAGCATAGACAACCTCACCTTCAGGTTGGGATTTGTGCACAAACATCTCCACACTACAGATAGTTTTCAGAAAAAGCAAACTACGCTTTGCTTCATCCATAAATGCATTTAAAAGCATAACAACCTGCTTTTCATAGCATATGTTTTCTGACAGTTTCGAGGCACACTGTCTAAGAGGAAACCACAATAATGTCCCTTCAAACTGTCCACTATCGAGTGTATTGTCACTAAAACCAAATCTGCCATTAAACGCATGCAAGCAGTCGTTAATATCGAGACGTTTCCACCCTCTCAACTTGCAAACCTTGACAGTGACACAAACCTTGCCGGGGTTGCCCTGGTGAGGGTCTATGAACATGACCTTGTCGCCACTCAGGATGCATGGATTGTCTACAAAATGATTTTCATACACACTAATATAAACACAATTAATTCTTAAGTTACAGATAGGAAATCAAAAAATGTTGGGTGACAAAATTATCAGAAGATCTTTTAGTTTTTAATTAAATACTTTTAATTGTAATGGAATATATTTAACAAGAAATTTACACAGCAGTTCAAGAGGCAGCTACATCTTCTGCTGAGATTATTTGACCTTTAAGTTTTGACCTTGATTTTTAGCCAGCTTGACAAACTCATGCTTTCCACATCAGCCCAATGATCTAACAAAAGTTCCGCGGTCGAAGACATATGCCCCCTAAACATGGCCTTGATTTTCACACTTATTGTGACAGTGACCTTGACCTTTGACCCAGTGAACTCAATTTCAATGGGGGTCATCTACTGTCCAAGGCCAATGCATATTTGAAGTATCAAGTCAATCGGTCAATTGGTTGACGAGTTATTGATTGGAAACGATTTTAACACTTATTGTCACAATGAATTTGACCTTTGACCTAGTGACCCCAACTACAATAGTGGTCATCTACTGTCCAAGGCTTATGCACATATGAAGTATCAAGTCAATTGGTCAATTGGTTTACTAGTTTTTATCGGAAACGATCTTAATACTTATTGTCACGGTGACCTGGACCTTTGACCTAGTCACCCCAATTTCAATAGAGGTCATCTACTGTCCAAGGCCAATGCGCATGTGAAGCATCAATCAAATTGGTCAATCCGTTCACAAGTTATTGATCGGAAACGAAATGGTCTACCGACCGACACACAGACCGACAGACACACAGACCGACACACAGACCGACATCCAGCAAAACAATATACCCCCTCTTCTTCGAAGGGGGCATAACAATTGCGGCCAAATTTGATGAAAATCCTTAAATGTGTTAAGGAGTCCAGACACAATATTATTATGTATGGTACAAGTCTATATAAATCATTTTAACCCTGAGGTATGGTGAGTGTTGACCAATGAGTCATGATTTGAAAAAAACTTAGTAGAGGAAAACTATACAATGTTATACACAAAATGTTTAACTCCTGACCTGTGGGTCCGAGAAAATTTTGAAGTTATTTGCCATGGAAGTCTGTGTAAATAAATTCAACCCTAAAGTGTGCTTAGTTGTGACCCCAGGGGAATGGTTTGAATAAACTAAGCAGAGGAATGTTAAATGATGTAACATGACAAAGAACAAACCACTGGGCCTTGCGGTTTCTGAGAAGAAGATTTTTAAAGTTTTCACTATATATATATGATATAAGAAAAAGCAAGTAAATTCTAGGGTAATGATTTTGTCTCAGTGGTAATGATTTGATTAGACCAAACTTGTGGACGACCACCATATCAGTCTATATAAATTGTGTGACCATCGGGCGTGGCCAGTTTTGACCCAATAGGGGTATGAGATGCAGAAACTTGGCAGAAGACCACACTACAATATCATATCCCAAATACCAAACCCCTCGGCCTTGACGTTTCAGAGAAGAATTTTTCACAACACCCATATAAGGAAAAACGAGTAACACCCAGGCCAGAGCCAACTTTTGACCCAAGGGGCATTATTTGAACAAACTTTGTTAAGGATTACCATACAATGTACCACAACAAATACAATGCATTCAACAACTGATCATTGCGGTTTCATAGACGATTTTAAAAGTTATTAACAATACAAGTCTTTGTATATAAAACATGTAGATCACAGGCCAGTTTTTACCCCAGGGCCATGATTTGAACAAACTTAGAAGAGGACCACCAGACAATATAACACATCAAATATTAAAGGCCTTACCTTGTGGTTTAAGAGAAGATTTTTGAATTTTTCATTTCATAAAACTATTTATTGCTTTGGTGACCTTTATATGCAATACACAGCAACAGTTTGAACATATATGAAAGAGGGCCACCCACGAATCATTATTGTTAAGTGTCGTTAAAATCTGTCGTGGGGTTATGGAGAAAAAGTCATTAGAAGAAAAAGTTAACACACCTCACATACGCACTAACAAACGACAGACATCTCGCTATCCTAAAAGCTCCCAATGAGCACAATGTGCTCAGTTGAGCTAACAAAAGGTTAAGTAACCTCTAATACTGCATACAGGAGAAATGTTTCCAATACAAGACATATTTTTGAAGTTTTAAGACTTTTGAATTAACACTTGTTCAAATTTAGTCCATGACTTTGATGTTGGGCAACAATTATAGATTACCTGCCATCAAGAATTGTGATAACTTTGTTTACCTGTCAGATGAAATACAGACTTGAAGCCCAGGCCAAACTTGCCGATTTTCATTGGATCATCCGCCTTGTTGCTGATGTGTATCTGGCGAATACCTTTCCAGTCGACTTCTGTGAACTTGGCATTGTTGTAGAACACCAGAGCAGGAGCCTAAAATAGATTATTTAAATTTGTACTTTTTGTCTGTGTGAACGTTTTTAATATTTCACATTTTCCGTCCAAACCTAGCCAATCTAACCAGTGAAACAGTACAAAGAGCACACACATATATATATATATNAGCCTGTATCTTACAAATGTCCTACATAAATAAGAGGTTTGATAAAAATGGCATTAGAAAAAGTTTTATAAACAATCTCCAAACATTTTATTTACAATTTTGTAAATTATATATTTGCAACAAATATTTATTATAATATTCAATACTTTTTGAAAGTATATAAATATAAAAAATATTGTCCAATTAATTGATGATCCCAGTTATACAGGTCGCGCTAATTGTTTTCAACACGCTGCAAACATGATGGGCTCAAACGGTGATCAATATATACTATATAACCTAAGTATTTTAAGGAAAAGTAGGTCCCAAATCTCCCATACCAGCTAAATCAAAGCAATATATAGAAAGGTAGGCCTATATCTCTAATACCAGCTATACCCATATCATTGTATACAAAACAAGCAACTTTGACCTTTCACCACTCAAATTGTGCAGCTCCATGAGATACACATGCATGCCAAATATCTTCAATATGGCAAAAATTATGAGCAAGGTTAAAGTTTTGGAATAGACAGACACACACATACAATGACAGACAGACAGACAGACAGACAGGCAATAATATATCCCCTTTTTTTTAAAAAGGGGGAATAAAAAGACAACATTTCCTGCTATGTGTTATGCTAAATACTGTCTATTTTTGTATGATATTATATGTACATCTGAGATATAAAATTATTGTGTTGTTTTGGATGTTAAGCCTCTATCAAATGACCTTCAGTATAAACCCATTTATGTTAAGCTCTATTGCATCAAAAGCTTAAGGGTTGTTGAAACACTCTCGATTCCGTTTCTTGGGTGGAATTGTTTTCCCTGGTGTCTTTTGGGAAGATCTGAAGAACACTTCCATGGTGCAGATTTAAACCATGACTTCCCGGTAGCTGAGCATACATATGACATTTTAAGTAAGTTATAAATAAAATTCCATGCATCATAATGTAATTACTTGTCTTATGATCAGATGGACACAGCTCTAGCCTAACTTAATGTGTTTACTTTATGTTTCATTGTTATGTTCTGGTATGTTTCGAGTTATCAGAGTATTGAGTTTTACTCTGTTTTTTGTGACTTGAGCTTTTACCAAAGTTTTTGTGTGATTCTCATACAAGCACTTAAAATAATGTCAAGATTCATAAAAGTCTTTAAATTAATATTTGAGTTACAACAAGATAAAGTTTTGTGAAAGGACCAACTGAAGGATGGATTTCAAACACATAGATCCCGATATAGGACTAACAAACCATAGGTTTTCACTTAAAAGTGAAATGCTTAGCATTGACCGTTCTAAGGCAGTGACCCCAGCTTTATTCTACTATGTGTATATGTTGTTTCGTTTTGTGCCGTACTGTACCGTTTTGGCAATTGGTTCCTTGCCATAAATAAAGGACCACAAAGGTGTGTAAGATAAAACTGCAATACTGCTGCAGCTTCTGGAGTTTCACTTTTTCATATTGTACTTTGTGTATATTAAGATAAATTAAAGATGTTTAGAAATTATATTTTTAAGACATTAAACTAAAACATATCTGTGTTATGATATAATTATTCTGGCAAAATTTGACTTCTGACATCTAAGTGTGACCTTGACCTTTATGTAATAGTCGGGTTATAAACTAGACACTCAGTCTTCTCACCCTTGTCATTATCTTACATTTGCATGAAACAAGTGCAGGGAACTGTTATTTTAGAGAAAATTCCAAGGCTAGTTACTCCGTCAAATATCAATGAACCAGAACAATACTCAGCTTTGATCTGAAAGTCATTCAGGTAGACTCACACACCAAAAAATAAATTGGCAAATATATGTAAGCATTTCGCTTTTTTTCTTGAGAAATATGATATATTAGAGAAAATTGTTAAATCCAAGGGTGGTATCTGAAAGCGTTTTAGAAAAAAACACAAAGAGTACAACTATGAAGGTTGTTCTCTTGCTCTGGATTCATCATTTGAGTCAATAAATTCCATAACTCAGAGCAAAATTAAGTGTTACGTGACCATCCTTCGTCACGTGACTCGCTCAACTGACCAGCACATCGCTGATGAAGACTGTGTGATACAGTCGAAATATTCAAGGAAATTCAAATTTTGCTCTGAGTTATGGAATTTATTGACTCAAATCACAAAGAGTGTTATTCGTCAAACATCAAAGGACCAGAAAGAAACTCGAACTTGATCTGTAAGTCATCAAGGTAGTCTCACACACAAAAATCAGGTCAATATATGCAAGCATATAGGAAAAAACTATTTTTTTCAAAATTTGAGAACTAAATATGGCATCTGTTGTGGTAAAGTACACAACACATATTAATACTGTTTAAACCTCTTTAGTTTAGCTCGATTGCTGAAAAGCACTAGACTTAATTAAGACACTCTTAGGTCTGTTTCCTGTAAAGAACCAGTCCTTGGTGTCATCTGAAGAAGGCTTCCAGAATGAAGGTCAACCCGAGACTAGATCGCTAAGGTGACACCACATCAAATGTAATTGTGTGACCTTATTGCAGTTTACCACCAAATTTGATAAATAAAAGTAAGAGCCTTAAAAACATGTACAATTGCTTATAGAAGAAAAATAATTGTTTTCCGAACAAACCCCAAATGACACACACATTTACTGTAAGTAAGGTACGGTGTTCCGTAACAGTCATGCATAGTTTTGCAAGATATGTCAACATATCGATTTTAAGAGCAAGAACTTGAGAAAACTAAGGTGCGATACGAACACACTTCAAACAACATTTGTGACTTTGACCTATGACTTAAGAGACATGATATGATGATTATTTGTGCCAATTTATTTGAAAATCACTTATGACAAAGTTTTGCCATGGGATAAAGGATATCATATGGTGTCCGCAGTGTGACTGTAAGGTCATGAGTTTGATCCCCAGTATGGGGGCGTTCTTCGGATCTCCACAACCTCACTAAGTAAGGCTTGTACCTTAGGCTTTTGATGCAATCAAACTAAAGGTTTAAACTAAACTAAATATAACAAGAGGGCCTAAAGGTCTAGATTGCTCAACTGAGATATGTAGAAACTAACATATTACGTTAGGCTTTTGTGATGTTTGTGTTATAACTGTAGTTTGTATATAGGTTTTTTACAGTATTAGAACATAATACAGTGTTAACTATATACATATAAAACACAACACAATACAAGTAACCCCTATAGTGGGGCCAATGTCAACCCCAGGGGGATGATCTTATCAAAATTTGTAGAGAACAACCATACACTGTCGCGAACCAAATATCAAACCCCAAGCCTCGAGGTTTCAGAGAATAGATTTGTACGTTATTTACTATAGCGGTTTATACATATCATGTGACCCGGTTCGTGGAAAGTTTCAACCCCAGGCGCATGATTTGGACAGATAATAGATTTTTAACGTTATTTACTAAATCTGTTTATACAAATCATATGCCCCCTGTAGTTAGTTTTGACTCCAGGCGCATGATTTGCACAAATGTATTAGAAAAGAGGAAAACTATTCTAAGTTAATATTATTGAAATTAAATATTTTCATAAAAGCCATAATAAACAAACAAATTTGTTGAATTGATATCCCCCGCCAATTGCAAAATTTTGTGACAAACCAAAAAAGTCACGGAATGACGGACGGAAGGAAAACGCCAATTCTATTCTACCAGAATATCCCACCAATCAAGGCATTTATCTTGTGCAACACATGGCAATCAGGACCAAACATGAATTTAGGAGGCAAGAGTCTAATAGAGTTGGAAAGTATCAGGTAAATGTAAGAGAACTGTGTCAATTTAAAGTATACCATTAAATAAACAAATTTAAACAACGCCAACGCCTATGGCGAGGGATAATAATTCATCAAATTTGTGACCTTTAACCTCAATGTGTGACCTTGAACTTAGCCCCTATGATTATGGATGTTGAATGTGAAGCACCCTCAGATGATTGAGAACAACTATGACCAGTTTCATGGCTCAGGCTCATGTGTTTATGGAGATAAAGCTCTATGCTTATATTGAAAAGCATTTTTTCAAGATACAAAGGGCCATAACTCCGTTATTTCCAGATGGTGTGCAATGCCATTTGGCGTGCACCATCCTCTTATCCATGTATATACTCATACCAAGTGTTAATGAAATCCGCCAAAGCATTTTTTTCAAGACACAAAGGGCCATTACTCCGTTCTTAACAGATGTTGTACAATGTCATTTGGAGTGCATCATCCTCTTATTCATATACATATACCAATACCAAGTTTCAATGAAATCTGTCCAAGCACTTCCAAGATGTGGCTGCGGAAAGCTCTACGCTTATATTAAAAAGCATTTTTTCAAGATACAAAAGGCCATAACTCCGTTATTAACAGATGGTGTACAATGCCATTTGGCGTGCATCATCCTCTTATCCATATTTATTTACTCATACCAAGTTTCAATGAAATCCGCCCAAGCACTTCCAAGATATGGCTCCGGACACAAAAGTGCCGGCCGGACGGACGGACAACGCCAAAACAATATCCCTCCGCCTATGGTGGGGGATAATAATTTGAGCCCTAGGGGCGACAAGTTTGACCCAAATGGCATGATTTGAACAACTCTAGCAGAGGGATACTATTAAACGTTACATGCCAAATAACAAGCCCCTGGGCTCTGCTGTTTCAGAAAAGAAGTTTTTCAAAGTTTTCACTTAAAACATATAATTGAACAAGTAACCCCTAGGGCGGAGCCAATTTTAACCAAATAGGTATGATGTTAACATTATTGTTAGAGGATCATCATACGATGTTAAACAAACAAAAATCACTGCCCTTATGTTTTGAGACAAACAGATTTTAAAACTTGTTTTAATACGTAAGTCTATATAAACAAATTCACCCTTGCATGGGCCTGCACAGTTTTTACACATTGGACGATATTTGAAAAAACTTGATAGAGGACAACAATAAAATGATACTTGCAAAAGACTTCTCTTGGCCTTGCGGTTTCAGTGAATACTTTTTAAAGGTTTTTGTCTATACATATATGGAAAGCAAGTTACCCTCAGCGAGAGGCTAATTTTGACCCAAGGGGATTATTTGAAATAAAAACTTTGCAAAACTTCGGACGAAACGAACGATCAACAAGAGTGACATCTGGAAACCTTTCCATATACTATTTTCACCTTGAGTCGTATTTTGGAACGGAAAGACCCAATTTCAAATTCAGCTGAAAAATCATGAGTACAATTGTTTTGATAGAGTTTAATGATGATTTGGTTGAATATTTTACTTCTAGATTGTTCACAAAGTTTCATAGCACCCATATAAGGGAAACGTCTCAGCCCACTAGCACTGATATTGTTCACTGAACCGTTTTCAAAATCAGCAGATATACAATTAGCAAAGCGTTCTGAGCAAGTTTCATGAGGATTAGGTACAAATGTAACTTCTAGAATGTTCAGAAACTTTTCATTCGATTTGAACCAACGACCTAGTTTTTTAACTCAGTTTTGTAATTAACCAATTTGTTATTTCGACCAATCTTCTGACAAAGTTTCGTGAATATTGGAAACACATATAATCTCTAGTGTGTTAACAACGTAAATTTTGACAACAGATCATGCATGACCAATGATTAACAACATAATGGGCAAAATGTCATGACAAAAGCTCACTGTAAGCACGTTGTGCTGAGGGTTGTGCTGATGTGATATAATAAGGAATCAAGCTAGGTACATCTGTGTTAGCTATGACAGAGTGCTGTGAACAGGGTTTTTATTCAACAATTTTGATGAAACGCTGGGGCCCTTTGCATCCCAAGTCGCTTGACTGAAACTGTTGTTTTTTGCATACATACACTATACAATTGGAAACAAGAGCTTTGTCACAGACGTGACGAATACCCCCACATGCCGCATTGACACAGAATATTTTGCATGTTGTCTTCACAAAATACAGCGGACACCATGCTCAATGTTTAAAACGCACTAACCCTGTGACCTAGTTTTTGACCCAGCATGGCCCATGTTCGAACTTGACCTACAAATCATCTAGATACAACTTCTGACCAAGTGTGTTGAAGATTGGATGAAAACTACTTGAATTAGAGAGGGGACACCATGCTGAATGTGTAAAACGTACTACTGGCAAATGACCCCATGACCTAGTTTTTGACCCGGTATGTCCCATGTTCAAACTTGGCCTAGAGATCATCTATATAAAACTTCTGAACGTTTGGTGAAGATCGGAAGTAAACTACTTCAATTAGAGAGCGGACACCATGCTCAATGTTTAAAACGCACTAAATGACCCCGTGACCTAGTTTTTGACCTGGCAAGGCCCATGTTCAAACTTGGCCTTAAGATCATCTAGATTGAACTTCTGACCAAGTTTGGTGAATATCGGATGAAAACTACTTGAATAAGAGAGCGGACACCTTGCTGAATGTTAAAAAACGCACTTAGTAACCATGTGACCTAGTTTTTGACCCGGCATGACCCATATTCAAACTTGACCTAGATAATGATCTAGATACAACTTCTGACCAAGTTTGGTGAAGATTGGATAAAAACAACTTGAATTAGAGAGCGGACAACATGCTGAATGTTTAAAACGTACTATGTGACCCCGTGACCTAGTTTTTGACCCGGCATGACCCATATTCGAACTTGACCTAGACATCATCTAGATACAAATTCTAACCAAGTTTGGTAAAGATCGGATGAAAACAACTTGAGTTAGAGAGCGGACGACCAATACAGACCGACCCACCGACCGACAGACAGACAGACCGACCGACCGACAGACAAGCTCACTCCTATATACCCCCATAACGTTTGTGGGGGTATAATAAAAGTTTTTCATTAAAATTATACAATAATAAGTGTACACATTGAATCTTCTGGAAACAAACTTGTTGACAAGACAGGGGTTTTCGTAGGATAAAAGAAAAATACTTATTCAAGTGCATAATCACAATGATGGTATTGTTCTAGTTTTGCATATGCTTCCGACATCACTTTGTTGCAATTTAAAACTTTTCACTATCAATAGACCAGCTGTCTATAATCTTCCTTGTTACGAAGAATTCTTACAGTTCTCAAGAAGTGATTTAAGTGTGTGCATGACTTGGTATGAAAAACTTCCTTCTGCAGTATGTAGAGGGTGATTTATAATAATGTAGACGGTGACTTTTGCGTTGAAACAATTTTAATGTGACCATGGTGCCCCAGATATTTTTTCTGCAAATAGGGTTTTCACCCATTGATTTTGAAAAATATGGTGATTTCATTTCGGAAATAGGGTGAAATAAGTTATAACAAGATTTCTGCGGTCAGAGACATATGCTTCCTAAACAGGGCCTTGATTTTCACACTTATTGTGACAGTGAACTTGACCTTTGACCAGTGGCCCCAATTTCAATAGGGGTCATCTAACTTGAACTCTTATAATGTAGTGCCACAACAATAGCCCCTCATGTTTTGGTAAATCATTTACCTGGAAAAATTTCCTGAACCTTGCTTTCTTACCTCCCTCCTCATGGTTGAATGTGTCTCCCTCGTATAGAACCTTAAGCTCTGTAGCGCCCGCATCATCTGCATTCTGCACCAGCTCCTATAACCCATCAATGTCATGGTACAAGAAATCAAACAAACATGAAGAAAGAAGAAACAAGCACGAGTTAAACAACAATAATATTGACAAACATTGAAAAACAAGCACCAATTGAACAATCTGTACATCATTCTTGTACTCATCTGGATAATCTGCACATCAGTCCTGTACTCACCTTGATGATCTCTTCATTATTCCTGTACTCACCTTGATAATCTGTACATCATTCCTGTACTCACCTTGATGATATGTACATTATTCCTGTACTAACCTTGATGATCCATAAATCTTAACTGTACTCACCTTGATGATATGTACATCATTCCTGTACTCACCTTGATGATCTGTACATTATTTGTGTACTCACCTTGATGATCTGTACATCATTCATGTACTCACCTTGATGAGATGTACATCATTCATGTGCTCATCTTGATGATCTGTACATCATTCTTGTACTCACCTTAATGATCTGTACATCATTTCTGTACAAACCTTGATATGTACATCATTCCTGCCTTGATCATCTGTACATCATTTCAGTACTCACAGCTACTTACCTTGATGATCTGTTCATCATTCCTGTACGCACAGTTACCTATCTTGATGTCTGTACATCATTCTTGTACTCACAGTCACTTACCTTGATGATCGGTACATCATTCCTGTACTAACCTTGATAATCTGTACATCATTCCTGTACTTGCCGTGATGATCTGTACATCATTCCTGTACTCACCTTGATAATCTGTACATCATTCCTGTAATCGCCTTGAAGATCTGTACATCATTCCTGTACTCATCTTGATAATCTGTACATCATTCATGTACTCACCTTGATGATCTGTACATCATTCCTGTACTCACATTGATAAACTGCACATTATTCATGTACTCACCTTGATGATCTGTACATCAATTTTGTACTCACCTTGATGATCTGTATCATTCCTGTACTCACCTTGATGATTTGTACATCATTCCTGTACTCACCTTGATGATCTGTACATCATTCCTGTACTCATCGAGGATCCTCTTCAGCTGGTGTATGATTGGGGGCTGCTCTATACCCGCGTACTCAGCATCTGATTCTGAGTCTGAGTCACCTGCAGTTTGAATATAAATAGACTTCAAAACGAGAGGCATACAATGCTGGTGAAGAAGTATTGTAGATGCAATATTGTTTTATTATTGTTATAAAATGTACCTGTACTGCTACTTATCTAGCTGAAGTAAGCACTGGGTACCGGTTATACTGGATGTTTATGGTCATGGCAGAATATGTTGTCAAGCCAAAAGTAATTAAGTCCTTTTCTGTGACATTGTTAAAACAACTCCTAAATCCCCCAAATTTATCTTTTTCTGAACTCAACTAATCGTTGGAAAACTACTCTTTACTGTTAATATATGCACTTTTGTCAATTGACTATTTGCATAATGACAAAATATTTGAGGTCACATAAACTTTAATAACAATAAATGACCTCATGGATTTAGAGCATTTTTATATATACAGTTATACTTTATGTAAAATAGCAATTTAACCGATACTCACAGAGTTACGATTAACAACTACCGTGAAGACACTATATACCCTATTTAAAGCCTCAATGGTTGTTCATGTTTCCAAGAGGGTGTATAATATCAAGTGTTTGGTTTCACTGTTAGAGGAATTTAGGTGGCAATGCCCGTCAGAATTTTAGGATGAAAGGGGAGTTATAGTTTTGTTGATTAGCCTGGGTATCTGTTTTTAACAAATACATGTACTAAGTGATACAATATTCAAAATTATTGAAGAGATAATCCCAATATTTTTCTCACTAGCCTTTCAAGGCACTTTTAATTCAGTTCATTGCTATTAATACAGTTATTCCTTGTCACAATTTCTCAGTCAATCACAAAGTGAAGATATATTAAGACGTACATGTGAAAAGAACTGTTACTGCTCACATTTGCTTATAATATTATCTTAGAATCAATTTGAAAACATTGCACTGCTATTTTTTTTTAAATGCCTTACATTTAATGCGTACAACTCTGGCCTACTCAGTCATATTGAGCCAAGATTACTATTAGACAATGCCTCAATGATATTGTTTACCCCCCTTACCCCCCCCCCCGACATTGGAGCTTAGTCATCCCCTTACTGGTTGAAAACCCCAATGCTTTGAATTGACCGTTCCAAAGTGGTGATCTCAGTTTGAATCACTGTATGTTTATAGTTGGTGTTCTGTTATAAAAGTAGTGGATAAGAAAACACATTTCTCTCATGATAAGAGTTTAATTGTTTTCTATATTGATACAAATGGCAATTTATAATCTAATCTATAATCCAAATGTGTGTCCATTATAGAAGTTTTATGCCACCTTTCCAAGTAAATTATGTTGACATTTTGGAATCAAAAGAAAACAAGGCTTGTCACCATAGGATTACATATGCCCCCTTTTTTCCACATTTTTCTAAACCTAAACGCAAAGTGTTTTTCCACATTTTTCAAAACCTAAACACAAAGTTTAAACTTTAAGTGTTGCGAATTTCAGACGGACAGACGGACGGACAGATGGACAGTGCGATCACTATATGCCAATATCGGGGTCATAAAAAAATATCATTTATCCTGTTCAGAACCCAACATCTTCGACAGTTTAACATTTTATGAAGCATATTTCAATTTTTTCATCATTTTTACAAAAACACATCTGCATTTCATTTTGTACACAGGACCAAAATATATAATGAACTGTAAATGTTAATCTATTACAAATATATAACATACATTATTATATCTTCTCTGGTCAAGATTGCATAAACACATGATGGCCATAGTCATTATGCCGATACATTGTAAGTAGGGCCAGTAGAAGCCCCTACAAATTATGTTTGAAAACCACTCCATATTTATTGTTACCCAACATCGCGATGGAATGTTGATTTGTTCACCCAATTGCAACGCATCAACAAGAAAATAGTACAGGAACAAAATGTCTTAAAATTAACTCAATTGACTGTATGAACAACTTGGTCACCTAAGAGGAGAGGTTGTATGGCGGCCCAGTTATAAAGTAAGTCGAGAGAGCACTAGCCATGATAGCGAGAAGTCCCCAGTTCAAGTACCGTAATTATTTCACAGTTTTCTTGCCCTGTGTCATTTTTTGCGTCAATGTGGGGAATGATCATAAGCAAACAACTTTGCAAGTAACAGAGAGTTGTTATAAGCCATGACTTTGAAGTCCATTAAATTAGGACAAGGTCATGCGAAACGTGATATTATATAAAAATAATTGGTTGGATAGCAACAGCTATGTATGTATCCAATAGTTGTATTAAGCAGTGTTGATGCTTAACAGTATGGTTAACTTAAGTCTTTAACCAAATCAGATGCATAAGAAATGAGCAACAACGGTGTAATAAGGAATTGTAGCAATCTGTGTTGATGCTTCAAGAACCAGTAAACATTGAAGAATAATAAATAACACAAGAGCTGCGTTTGTAGAACACAATGCCCCCTACTGCACTTTGAAGCCACACAGCAGCTATTTCCCAATTGAAAACAACATGACGAAGTTACGGTCCATTGCTATTTGGCAAAGTTACGGGCCTTTGACAGTATCTGAAAGAGTTTTGGAAAGAATCCGGAAGCGTTATTTAAAATAAATTTCCTAAGTCTAAGGCCTGTAACTTCGTTAAAAATCAAAGGACCGGAACAAAACTCAAACTTCATCTGTAAGTCATGTAGGTAGACTCACACACCAAATGTGAATATCTGAAAGTGTTTCGTAAAAAGCCTCCAGAAAACAGTTATAATAGAGAAATGTTCTAAGTCCAAGGCCCATAACTTCGCCAAAAAAATGAACCGGAACGAAACTCACACTTCATCTGTAGGTCATGTAGGTAGAGTCACATACCAAAAATCCGCTGAATATCTTAAAGTGTTTTGTAAAAAAACTCTGGAAAACGGTTATAATAGAGAACATTTCGAAGTCCAAGGCCCATAACTTCCGTTAAAAATCAATGGACCGAAACAAAACTCACATTTCATCTGTGAGTAATGTAGGTAGACTCACATACCAAAAATCAGTTAAATATCTGAAAGCGTTTCATAAAAAACCTCCAGAAAACGGTAATTATAGAGAAAATTCCTAAGTCCAATGCCCATAACTTCGTCAAAAATCAAAGGACCGGAACAAAACTCACACTTCATATGTAGGTCATGTAGGTTGACTAACCCACCAAATATCAGGTCAATATCTGAAAGCGTTTAGCAAAAAAGTCCGGAAAATAGATTGCCCGACGAACAGACGGACGGACATTGCGACTGCTATATGCCACCCTACCAGGGGCATAAGAATTCCGAACTAGCATAATATTATGCTCCAGAAGAAACAAAACTTACCAACAAATGAAAACCAGGAGAATATCAACTATATGCCTATATATGATAGGTACTTACCCATTTTGTTAACCCATTGTTGTATTAACTCATCACATCACATCACATCAGTAAATTATGCATCTGAAAGATATGAAGCTTCAGTTCAAATAAATGACCAAACATTGATTGCTTTAACATTGACTTACTCAGTTAACAGATTTAAGTGACCTTTTCACAGATTTTGGCATGTATTGAAGTTTGTCATTAAATGCTTTAAATTGATAAATGTAAACATTGGAACTAAAAAGCTCTAGTAAAAAAACAAGAATCAATTTAAAGAAAAAACAAGTAATCCACTACTGGGCTCGAACCACTAACCCCTGGAGTAAAAGTCTAACGCTTAGACCACTCGGCCATCCATGTGGTGTATTTTATACTTTATATAAGCAATCCTCGTCGTGTCACAAAATATAACGATAACAACAGAACTCTCCAAATTATTCAATTATTTTGCGTTGCAACGCTTTATAATTGTCAGGTTTTAAAATCGTCAAAAGATGCATATAATAGTTATTGTAGAGCATGGTAAATGTTTGGGATTACTGTGTCCTCGCATATATCATAACTACAACGAAAATTTGCGAATCTGAAACAATTGTTTGTATAATAATCATAGCATTAACAAGTATCTTTAAAAAAATCATTCTATCCTGATTTTGGATGTAAAGTTTGAATATTTATGTTTCTAAATAATTAACTTGAAAACAATTGTTTAATTGTTGCTGATGTTTTTTTTTCAGTTGTTAATCCCTTATCCACTGCATGAAATGTTTGTTATGTAGTGTATTGTATAATTATGTATGGCATTTTAAATTTGTGTTTATAACTAAAACATTGTTCATATCACATTTGCTTTTTATACACATAAACGCTTGTATTTCAAAATAAAACAAAAGGAAATATCAATTACATATATGTACATGTATCTTCAAACTGCACACTTGCATACGTAGATAGAAATGATACCACAATCAGCTCATATTATATGTGACCTCACAGAGCATATGATATGTACTTAACATTAGTTTGTAGTTCATGACTGAAATACATGGTATGGTAGCATTTTATTTAGATGCAGTTTGCTTTCGACACATTCAAATGACAATTTATATCTCCTTACGGTTTTTAAATGAAACACAAACCCCAATACTTTTCGGTATGAATTTGAAGTCAGACTTTGATAGCCAATGGTAAAATGTCCGTAGCCTATTCTGGCTTTCAGGGACAATGTCCAGGGACAGACTAACAGTGCACTGACCTTGATATCCCGTGATATAAAATGTATTGCGTGTAAAGAAAGTGCACGATATTTGTGCTGAAATGCTGGATTATGCAAATCCCAATTTAAAATGTTGGTACGTCAATATAAAGCTATGTAAGATGACTTTTTGTAAGTATACAAGGGTAGGGAACAAAAGAGAATAGCAATAAGTACATGATATAAAATATATTGTTGAAAATAAGGCAATATAAATATAATTGTTACAGCCGCTAAGTATGCAAGCTTTGGATAATATTAAGGGACACGGACATATCAATTGATTTGGAGAGGTGAGTGTAGAATTTGTGTAATTGCTTATCATTACTATACGAGTTAAAATAGCTTAAGGCTCAACATTTGGCAAGCATCGCTGCAAAATGCAATGCTGATTCAATTATCAATTTGACCAATCCAGTAATAAAATTGACGAGTTTCACATTCCTTATTTTAGCTATTATCGTGATGCAATAATTTATCAATGAATCCAAAACAATCATCATCATCTTCATCATCTTCATCATTATAACAAACAACTTCAACATTACACAATCATAGCTATCACTTTAATAGCTGTTATCATCTTCAGCATGCAATATCAACCTGTGTTTAAAGGTTGCACTTAATAGGACATGTTCACAGTTTGTAAAAAATGAGAATTTTGCAATTTTTGTTCAAGGCTCGTTATTTCAGCAAAAATCAATGAAACTCAAATTTGATCTGAAAGTCATAGAGGCAGACTCACGCACCAAAAATCAAGCCCATATCTGCAAGTGTTTAGGAAAACAAGAGCTGTGTTTGTCAGAAACACAATGCCCCCTACTGCGCCTTTTTTTACCTTTGACCTTGAAGGATGACATTGACCTTGACCTTTCACCACTCAAAATGTGCAGCTCCATGAGATAAACATGCATGCCGAATATCAAGTTGCTATCTTCAATATTCCAAAATTTATGACCAAACTTTAACCAAGGTTAACGTTTTGGGACAGAAACATACAATGATATTTGACCTTTGACCTTGAAGGATAACCTTGACCTTGACTTTTCACCACTCAAAATGTGCAGCTCCATGAGATATGCATGCATGCCAAATATGAAGTTGCTATCTTCCATATTGCAAAAGTTATCAAACTTTAACCAAGGTTAAAGTTTTGGGACAGAATGACAGACAGGCCAAAAACAATATACCCCCTCTTCTTCGAAGCAGGGGGGCATAAAAATTCCGGAAAACTGTTATTCTAGAACAAAATCTAAGTCCAAGGCCCAAAACATTGATAAAAAAATCACTGGACTCGTATATTTTATCTGTAAGGCATGCAGGTAGACGCACACACTAAAAACCAGCTAAGTATCTAAAAGCGTTAAGTAACAAACCTCCGGAAAACAGTTATTATAAAGAAAAGTCCACCGCGCCCATAACTTCGCAAAAAAACAATGGACCGGAACAAAACTCACACTTCATCTGTTAGTCATGAAGGTAGACTCACACACCAAATATCAGGTCAATATCTGAAAGCGTTTAGGAATAAAAAACCTTAAAATGGAATGCCAGACAGACAGACGGACGAACAGTGCGACTGCTATATGCCACCCTACCAGGGAGATAACATTCAAGTGCAAAGGTACTACTATCCTGTGATGTAATATACCACGTGTACCTGAGTTTTTAATACGCCCATATAAACTGACAAAACACAAATTTTGTATATCAAACAACTGTAATTCAGATAAAATTAATACAAGTTGATTTTTCAAATAAATTTACTTTTGTTTTCGAATGATTTCCAGAAAATAGTTTTAACATGATGCGGCAAATATTATTTGAAGACCGGTCGAATAAGAACAGCGCTTGAATGTGATGCATGTACTCGCGTTACACGATTAACACAGGTTTAATGTCCTGATCGGATGTCAAATTGAGACCCTTCATTTCACTTTATGAAGTCACGCACCTCATGTACCTTTAATAATTTCACAGTTCTCTCCCCTTCATAATATTAAATAATCTTTTTCTTGTCCGAATCAGCCCTATTTAAATGTTGAATATGCAGTCACCAAACGATAAATTCAATAAGTTCAAGTACTTACAATCGACATATTACTACATATTACTAATGACAGTCAATTGAATCAAAACTTCCGGATATAATTTAACAACTGTGTGCAACTTATAACTAAGAAATGTAGATCTATGTACACGTTTATTTTTTATAAATAAATGTAGTTTGGTGGCATTTAAATACATACATTTGTTAAATAAACCTAATAATTTGTTTCATATATAATATCAAAATTCCAAAATTCCCAAATGTAGATGTAATACATCTAATAAATCTTTACAAAACTAAAAATCAACACCTACCTTGGTCGAAACCCGCTGCATAAATGTCACATGAGTTGACTTTGTAGTTTGCACTTGGTGTTAGGCGCGTGATACTAGTCAAAAACTTCACATCGACCTAGCTATTACTTTATCAGAAAATGATGAAAAGATAAAACTGTCGACCAATGTTGATTATATGTTATGACAAGTCTTAAAATGTATACATGACTAAGCTACTTTGCATTGCTACAAAATAGGCTTAGTTGTGGTCCGACTGTGAATGTATTGACATTCTTAACGTTACAGAGACGATAAAAAGAAGACGGGGAAAGATGGCTGTATCAACTTGCTGTCTGACGGCTAAAAACATAAAAACAAGGAAAATACAGCCTGATCATATAAACGGACAAGTTGCACGCAATATTAAACTATTTAATAATCTTATACGATAAGCAACATGTTTGCAAAATATGGTCGCCCAGTACGCTGGCATTTCTATAAATGTAGTTATTTCGTGTGCGCGGTGGTCGTGGTATGAATGGGTGACGATCTGCAATAAATATAATTGTCCTGCACCTATCATGATCTATCTAGACATCTTAAAATATTATATATTGCAATAAAGAATCCTCATCTCAACTAACAAGCAGATCATTTGTTCGACTACTAATTTGAAAAGCATAGATTGAATGTGTGAGTAAATTGTTATCATGCTCTATTTTGCTCTTCAGTTTAAAATTATGGCTGATCAGAACAGAAAGCCTTCTATATTCATAATAAGTACATTATATATTATATTTTTATATTTTAATAGTTTTTATATAATTTCAATAATTATGTTCACGAAGCTCAATTGGGCCATGTATTTAAAAACTTGTGAATATTACGATGTTGCTCAATAGCACACACATCGCCCTCTCTACCACCTCAACCATAGTACCGCCATTGACATACCGGGTTACGGAATACCGTTAGTGCCATCGTGGTTACACATTAAAATCCAGAGTGCGAGAATACGATGACGAGAGTGCGAGAATACGATGACGAGAGTGCGAGAAAATTAGCCAGACTAAGGGGTCTTTCAGTGACAAAATTTTTTCAGTGAAAAGTGATTGGTAAAAGAGCGATAACTGCAAGAATTAAACAATCACTCGTTTTGAAGATAGTATTCAATTTGGTGGTCAAACAGTTTACATGTAAAATTTGACTATATATAGTCTACTAAAAACAAATATTCAGGCGCTTAAGAGTTGTGGTCCTGACTCATCAATGATTGAGAATGAGTGCTATGTGAGACTAGCAGCATTGTGTGTTGAATTGTGTTGACAAATGCCACAATGCTACCACAGCCAGCTGCCAACGCACAGGAGTAGAACAACCCAAATTAGTATTTATATATATATATCTACCTCGCCCCCCCCCCCTCTCATCAAACAATGGGTCGAAGGGACAGGGCGTTCAAATTAAAGAAGTATCTAAATGAAGCCTTTATATAAGGTGAAAGATTGATTGTGACCTGACTAACATTATGCTTACTTGTATTTGGCCTATATACACCCCTTGTACTATAAATCGATATAATTATGTTGACATTGCTGACGCGCATTCGCACTGAGATAAAACATGAAATGTCGTATTGATTTGACTGCACAGATCTGACCAAAATATTGGCACCTTAGTTCGCTACGATCGCACTCTTGCAAAAAAATTGTAAGGTACATTATACTTCAGTCAATTATGATCGAATCCTTGCCATAGAATTTGAAAGATAGGTTACTAGGTGCCTACATTATAACTGCATAATTAGATATAGAGCATACACTTTAATATTAAAATAGCTGACGATAAAAAAATTATCATCAGAATATTTTAAAAGAGCAAATATAACGAGGGCATAACGGAAAACTGTTGTATCTCCTTCTTTATTTAATATGAGTTATAACAGTCTTCCGTTCACCCCTCGATAAATGAGTCGCGCTCTGAAAAAACCGGGCTTAATGCATGTGCGTAAAGTGCAGTCCGCACAGTCTAATCAGAGACGACACTTTCGGCTTGTATGGATTTTTTGGTTTAATGGAAGCCTCTTCTTTAAAAAATTTAGTATAGACAGAAAGTGTCGTCTCTTATTAGCCTGTGCGTATTGCACAGGCTAATATCGGACGACATATTACTCACATGAATTACGTCCGGTTTCCCAGAGTGTGGCTCAAATGTACACACGATCACACGCGCGAAAGAATTCTATATTTGTTATAGCAACAACAGCCATGTACTCGTCGACCATCCACGTATTCTCGTACAAAAGCTGTTACTTCTTGGTATCTTGATAAACGCAACTCTATAAGATGACAAAATGATCAATATTGTGTGTACAAAAGCGTGCATAGGGTCGCACACTCACGGACTATATTTCGTCTCTGAAAAAATATCGAATGACACAAAATAACTGTCGGATCGCAACGACCATATGTGAATTTGTAGCAATATCAAAAGTATAAACTATTATGTATAAGAGGGACATCATATCAACATATTTCGACAATTTCATCATTTCACAATTTTCTGAATATGCATATATAGCTATATATGTCGATGCTTTTTGATTCGTTTAGTCTCAAGTCACGCTCTCAACAAAGGTGACCAAGATACCTGAGGTCTCATGTTCATTGAGTGAATATAAAAAGTGACTACCCGGTACGGAATACCGATATTGCCATCGTGGTTACACATAAAAATCCAGAGTGCGAGAATACGATGATAGAACACGAACATGTGTTGAATATATTGTACCACAAAAAAGAGCATTTTGTATCTTGTTAAATTTATGTTAACAGACCACGTCTAGCGTTGAAATTTTGGCTATTGCTATACGGAATACGGCTTGTTTATACCACATCTAGCGTTAAAATTTTGGCCATTGCTATAAGGAACACTGATTGTTTATGATTTAACTTTATTTTACGAAATATTCGTTGATTTTGAGTGTTAACGGGGCTTTAAATTGTTTCATGTATGGCATTTTTATTTTATTTGGTGAACATACGAGACACAATAGATGACAAGCAATGTCAACGTTCTGATTCAGCGTTGATTAGGTCAATTATTTTAAATGACAACACTCCTTTGTTATAGTCACTTTTCCACAATCACAAATATAAGCAACTAAATCACTATTGTAACACATGGGACAGAGATATTTACATGAATGGTTATCCATATTCGATAAGTATGCTAATTTAGAGATTTAAACATTGATATTCTAATATTTTCTTGTTAATTACACTTTACGAAGTACTCTATTTACTTACTTACCAGGTATTTTCTAAATATCGATGTTTATCCGCGTTTTACTTTTTATTGCATTTTGCGTGAGCATGATAATCTTTAAACATCAATGGGCTATTATTTATTTATTTAAGTCCATCCAATATCATACTCATAATAAATTTGAAGTTCATCTTAGAGTGAAAACCTTTACGTCTATACTCACAATAAGAAACTGATGGCAATTACTTGTAACACGATAAACATGTATTAATTCAGTTGAAACGAAATGTCTTTTCTGTTCTATAATTTTGATATTTCCATGCCATTTGAATAGTCGGGGAGGCTGTCTAGATAAACACTTGTTCTAAATGCTAAATTTTGGAAGTGAAAAAAAAACGGTTAGCAGGACGTCACAATTACCAATCGGTTAAAATAAGTATGGGTCATATAAAAGGGGACACCATACAAAAGTAGGGCTCACATTTTATTTTACTTAAGTAGGTGTCCTATTTTGATTTTACTACAAGAGGGGTCGTATTTTGATATTTATAACAGAAGGGATCATATTTTAATTTTTCAAAAAAGGTAATAAGCAAAGATTTACTCATAGTTGCAAATTGGTCGATCTCCTAGGTGTAATCAGCTTGCTTGAGCGCATTCAATAAAGCGTTTTGTAAAAACGGGTTATTTACGTAATCGTTCGGTTTTCTGTTTTAACATTTATCTTTCTTAACAACAGTGCTGTTAATTGAAAATATAAGTTTAAATTGTAATAACGACAAATACAAATACAATAAGAGATATATATTTATTACGAAATGTCTTATAGTAAGAACATACCTAATATGAAACATAACTGGCATGTAATATAATTGAAATGAAACATAACCAAGTTATATAAACAATATTAGTAAGCATATAATATTTAAATTGAACTAGAAATTATCGCATTAATGACGTATACACCCCGACGCATCTACTAGTAGGCCGAACGTTATAACAATGAAATATTGAATCATGGGGCGTGGCAAGTTTCGACCCCAAAGGTATTATTTGAATTACCAGTAAAGAACAAAAATACACGTTTAATACCACATATTAGACGACTGAGCTTTATGGGTTCAGAGGAAAACGTGTTGTTTTTATTATTATTATTTTTTGCTATATAACTATGTGACACCCTGGTTGTTGCCAGTTTTTACCCCATATGCAGAACTTCATATCATAAGGAACACTCCTAGCAAGTTTGAATGAAGAACGTAGAGAACAACCGGGTCTTTACGACCAGACAGACAGACACACAGACGGACGTCCATGGTGATTCCTGGATACCCCCTTTACATCGTTTCGGGGAGTATACAATCAAATATGAACATAACTTCAATCAGTGTACCATGTTTGTCGTTTGAACAAGCGATGTCTATTTGCATTGTACTCTATTACAAGTAAAAAAAACTATTTTTTTTTATTCAATCCAATAACAGACGTCAAACGTAATTTATACTATAAATTATTGTAAAGTTGTATTTGGTTTCTCTATTATTACCAATTCGTCCCAAAACAATTAAGCTTAATATAGAATATTTTTAATATGTATACGGTGATTTTAATTAAAAAGAAATTTTTTGTCATAATATATTAAAGACGGTAATGAAAAACATGGATAGACGACTAAGATAAGTGTAATACTCGTAAATAATAAAAAAGGATTTGTAATTACAGCAAACCCTATTACACAATGACACACAAATAATATACATAACAAAAACATATTTCAGGTTCTCCTTTCAAGACAATGTCTTTAAAATCTTGAAAAAAAAGAGACTGAAATTCAATTGAAGTATACATTCTTAAATTGCTAACAAAATCATATCGTTCATGTGCTTGACATACTATACCATCTTGCAAAAAAAAATGTCACAACGTTTATTTGCATAAGTAGAAAACAAAGCAATGTACATCAAAATACATCTCCAACGTATAATACATGCACATGTTTTGCTTATTCGTAGGGCTCACTGTGTCTAACTCAATATTGACTCTTACAAACTTGCATACACCAATAAACAGCATGCTTCGATCTTGAAATATATTATGAAATCAGTGATCAATGGCGTACAGTATTATTTGTACAGTTAAATACAAATATAAAACCATACCAATTTGTGGCAATACGTCACACATATTTTCTTTTTGCTGTTATAATTAACCCGAATTCCGATTTGATGGACGTTTTAGGAATCGATATATACGACTTTATAATATTATATATAACAATTGATAACACAAAAAGTGTAACAACTTCTAAATGGTTGAGTGAACCTTTCTATCTAACGAATCATTAAGTGATTCAAATGCATGGCAGATTTTGTGTCAACATATATGTTAACAACAAATGCAGAAGGCGTATATTTGTTTCAATAGTTCTAAGCGTCTAATTACTGATCAAATTAAAACATCGATTTGTATAGGGAGGCGGTAAACTACAACGGGCGAGGCATGGTATGGTATTGCGCAAGGGGGGGTTGGAGGGTTATGGTTAGGGTTAGGGTTAGTGTTAGGGGTCGGGTTTGGGTTTGGGTAAGCCTAAACCCAACCCTAACCCTAACCCGACCCCTAACACTAACCCTTACCCTAACCCTTTTTTTGGGTTATCACCCCTATACCATGCCTCGCCCGTTGTAGTTTTCCGCCTCCCATTTGTATATACGATGCAATTTAAACTAAAAGGTAGTTACAATAAACAAGCATATATAAAATGAAAAATTGATATTAAATAAAGAATGTGCAGCAAGTATTAAGTGTAGTCGTAACCACAAACCATTAAACACAACGATTATAAACAAAAAACAATAATAATAATGCATACACTATTTATACTAACCACCTTACCGTTACACCATTAATTAAAGCAACAATAAAGCCACTTCAAACTGGTCCCTTTCATACGGCAATACTATATGTACAAAAGCACATATCACATATGAATAAAGTAAAAAAAACAACGGTAGATTAGCTGGTACAATTACCCTGCAGTTCACTATCGGAATATCTTATATAAACAATTTACATATTGTTCATAAAATGTTACATACATATGTAATTTAATACATATCCTTGTTTTCAAAACAGCTACAGATTTATACGCTAAACATGAAATCAACTTTGTAAAGATTGTTTTTTAAATCATTATTAGTACATAAGTAGGCATCCATCTCTTACAAGATTCAAATACAATCCGTATACTTCAACGGCACTTTAAAAAGGCACACATTTATAAAACACGCCGTAAATAATTGACAAAAAAAACGCTTGAAATGTATAGGATAATCAGAATAAACATGGGAATTAACTATCGGTATTAATAATATACTGTGTGCAAAATGCCGATATAACATCATGACAAGTTAGTTTCAACAAATACAATTTCACAGTGAAACAAATGTAGTCACAAGAGATGTTTAAAAAGAACATACATAAAATATTAAACAAAAAACATAAAACAACGATACTAACCGATTTTTTGTAAAGATGTAACACTAAAACTTATACATTGATTATTAGGCAAATACATCAACATTTGTTTTATTACAGTCATCAATGTGGTATTGCTAACAGAAAAATGGCACTTGCTGGTTGACAAGAATATCAAAAACATGATGCACGGTCCAATTAACAACACAATGCTTCCTTAATTGACTCCAATAATACACATGACGTGCATGTAAAAATCGAATGTCACATGAATCTTTAAGGTTAGTTGCCGGATATAGTAACTGATATACTTGTTCTGAGAAATAACTGAAATCAGTTTAATAATACAATACAGATTTCGGACAAGCAGTATCTTCAGTTTTGACTGTGAGCAATATTTCTGGTATCTAAATTGTATACATGTGGTTTTGCATGTGGCATTGAAAAACCATTAATTGAAATGTACATGTTTATTAAAAATAACTAGAACGAAAAAACTACAAAAAATGATACAAAAATAAGTATGTTACAAAAACATTACATCAACAGTAAAACAAAAATATAATAATCGTTATAAAGAAACAACATAAGGCGGAATATACTATCTGGAAAAAAACACAAACTTCTTTGAACTTAACGTTCAATTATGTCATCTTATTAAGAATATACCAAACCAAAAAGTATTATTATTTTAATATAATATTATGTTTGTTTCTGTGAACAGGTTGTCTGCTTTATATGCGCAATGTAGGTCGAACATGTGCAAAGTGTGTCAAGTTCGTATGACACATAACATACAAACATCTTCAATACTGATTGAAAACCCATAACAAATCCATTATTTATATTTACGTCTTGAATTAGAATGTAAATCAGCATGATAATTACAGTTATTTAAAGACGGATGGGATGGGGTGGGGGAAAAGGAATACAATTAATGCCTATACGTGACAGATGACATACACAGTTCTAGGAATACAGGGATACAAATTGGTAAGACCATCATTACGTAACTACGGTCTTTGTATTTAATTCATAAGCATAGCAATACATCAATATACAATACATCAACAGTAATACTGTACAACAGTTGCGGTGTTTACATCGCAATACTAATGAAACGTTATATTAAACACTAAAGCTTACGTCTCACAGTATCAAATATTAAACAAAAACATTATCATGTGCATAAAATAAACAGATTATCAATGATTATTAAAGTAATAGGAAATATTTCCTCAAAAGTATTATACATAAAGGGAAATATATGTTCATAGAGCAAACGTATGATTTGAAGCATATAATTATGAACAATTATGCAAAACACAAATTCAACTGATTTATAAAATATGTTTTGCTATCAACATTGCTATATTCAAAGACGTTGCCTACGTATGTAGTATCATATCGAATATGGTCAATCATAATCAGTGTTTAAAGATCAAAACCAACACAATTTGTACTGACAGATGTCTTCCAACAATGTGAAATTAACATTCATAATCCATTTTAGCTATGAATTTAAGTATTTTAAATGTACATATCCACTTTAGATATGAATCATCCAAATCATTGTTGTATGTAAAATCCAATATTTATATGGATCTCAAAAAGTATTACATAACATGTTCAATGGTACAGAGATTTTCACATGAATCACTAAAGTAATATACACGTACGTGTCATACAGCAGTATTGATTGAATATCAACACCATTAATCACATGTGTAATTTTATAACATTTGTACTATCATGGCCAAATAGTATATGTACGTGTAATCCTATAGTAATATGAATATTCAAAACAAGTATTTACATCTTCAGTTTAACATTTAGCATTATTCAAACGAATAACCATAGTCATTACATACACTAGCAATCATTTTAATGTATCAAATGAATTGCAAAACTCGATATGTACACAAGCAATTCTTAACGTTATTTGCGTAGATTACTAATTACTTACAAGTCCTTTGTTCATATCAATAAAACTATTCAAAAGCATCATATACGTGTGCAATTGACTAGCCTTATTTATATAAATTAATATCTCCAATCTCTGCAATATATTTTATTAACATGCAAAAATGTAGCATAATTTGAATCAATAATCAAAAGTAATTATATCCACGTACAATCCTAAAGCATATTTCATTTTAATACAAACAAATTATTTTCCGGTACACGTTAATTCGAATTTTAAGGTAAATATTCAAAATTAGTCAAATTAGTATTTACAACTGTATAATAAAAGAAAGAAATTAGCATCCCTTATTTATTTTAAATTGCAATCATTTTGATTTATTGGTAAAAAATAGTATATGCATATCTAATCATTTAACCTTATTTAATGGATTGTTCTAGTATGTACATGGCAAATCCGTACAAGAAATCAATAGAGTACCACATATCAAATATATCATTATTTATATGAACATTAAAACTCCTTATTTACATCTTCATTTTCAATATTAATGATTATCCGAACGCATATCAAAATCTTTATTTACCCGAACAATTTATTTATTCGCACGAACATCAACAGATTATCATGGACAGGAGCAATTCTAAACGTTAATTACGTGGATGACTCATTATTTACACGTGCTTTGTTTATATCAATATCCAAAATCATCTTGGATCACGTGCAATCAAATAGTCTTATTTATAATAATTAATATATACACAATATTATGTTTAAATGAACAAAATGAGCACTCATTGAATTAATAATAAAACGTTATTATATACACGGGCAAACCTTAAGAGTATTTCTGTCAAATATCAGTATTTACACAATAATATACATAACGAGATTAATCTGAATATTGAAAATCAGTATTTACAAATTAAAAAAAATAGCAAAAGAAATATTCATATGAATATTCCTAAATATTTCACAATAGCAATCATTTTGATTCATCTGTATCAATAATTACTTTTTTACACGTGCATTCCTTCACTTTATCGAAATGGATAATTCTAGTATTTACTTGATAAATCCTTAAAAAAAAAAAATAGAATATCAAATATAAATTTTTACAGGACAATCAATATATATACAAATATCATAAAACGTTATTAATATGTGCAATTAAAAAAAAACATTAATAAACATAGCATTCAATAAGCATGATGCAAATAGATATCCAAACCCATTTAAAACCATAAATCATCATAAAACGTTATTTACACGAACATTGATCACACACAATACTTTAAACTGTGCGCATCAAACACAAATAACAAACAAACAAAATTAATCAGTAAAAAAGCCCAATCACACATAACAACTATTAAAACCAAATTATTCACAAATATTTACATTGAATTGTTTCCATTTGAACTTTTTTTATCAAACACCTCATTAAATGTTTATTGTCCCTTAATTGAAAGTTCAATTAATTGATCATTTGCAATTACGTTAAAAAGTGACTTTGAACATGATCAATTATTTTTCTCGCCAACTCAACGACCTTTAGTGATTCCTCCCGTGAATAGGCTTCAGCAGGAATTGAACCATGCACCATATCGGGGTACCGCATGCGGGTGTGGTGTCCGGTGATGGTGGAAATCTGCCCTGCAAGGCTCACCAACTGATCATCTAACCCTGAAACATTCAGATACTGTCTCAATTATTCTAAACTGATATGAACTTGGTCATGTTGAGATAATCAACATAGATGTCCCAATATAACTTAATTTGTCGTGCCTGAACCCCACCCCCAACCCCGCATTCTGCTTTGTCAGTGGTTATTGGCCGTTTAGTTCAATGAACTAGTTTGCCAACAACGCTAGCTTCCAAAATATGAAGTTTCCTCTTGACACGTTAGACTTAAGTCAATACATGAAATAGACGAATTTTCAGGATGAACATTAAGAAGGGCAATAACCGTGAACCAATGAAAGCAGGAGTTATGGTATTTGTGCACTGCCCTTTCCTTATATTGAGATCTATCTTCCTTCGAAGTTTCATAAAACAAAAATAAACAAGAGATGTGTTTGTCAGAAACACAATGCCCCCTACTGCTCCGCTTTGAATTGATTTTTTATTGTATTATATGATTTATATCCCTTTAAAAAAATATTACTTCCATTGTGAAAATGATCTGTATCTGCCAAATGATATATATAAGCTATCTCCCTTTAAAGCTTGTTACTTCCCTTGTTTTTTGTTTTTTGACCTTTGACCTTGAAGGATGACCTTGACCTTTCAGCACTCAAAATGTGCAGCTCCATGAGATACACATGCATGCCAAATGTTGCTATCTTCAATATTGCAAAAGTTATGGCCAATGTTAAAGTTTTCGGACAGATGCACAGACAGACGGACTGACAGTTCAACTGCTATAAAAAAAAGTGCAATATAAAAGATATGGAAGCAAGAGTAATAGTAAATTTGCATTGCACATTCTCTCAATGAGATCCAAGAATGTCATTATTTGATATAACCAATATTTCCTCTTATAAATTAGTTTACATAATTGTTATTTTTTTTACATTACCTACTAGATCTTATTTGATGTACTAACTACAATAATTTTGCAACATTATATGTCATATGCAACGTAATACGCCGTAGTCAGGGTACACATATCTTACCTATTGCAATTGCTGTTAATTCATGACTGTTTTTGATGTTTCCAACTTTATTGGCATCTTTCGCGTACCATGCTGATTTCAATGCCTTCTCTGCAGCCTAAGAAACACAAGATACACATAGTAACATGTTAACGTATGTATTAAATATGATAATTATATGCCTTAATAAAAGTGCACTGTAATAATAATTTTTCTCCCAGATGTTTCTGCAGTTCCAATATTCCGAGATATATTAAACAAAGTTGAATCAAATATAATAATATTTATAAACTTATATACATACAATTCACGATTAAAAAAAAAAAACTTTTTTGACCCAGAAGCAGTTTTTACCTGATGTGCCTTATAGCAAATCCAGTTAGGATAGCCGTTGTTATCGAATGTACGCTGTGCTTCCTCCAGGTCAGTTTGAGCCTGCCGCTGCCATCGTTTTGCCTCAGCTGGGAAGGGATATGGAGGCGTCTCTTCGTGTCGGTACGAAAATCCAGCGGAGGAAGAGGTAAAACCACTGGACGACGGCCCATACGATGTCCTTCCTGATCTTCTGGAAGATCCCGGAGTAAAAAACCAATCATCGTCACTGCAGTTTTCTCTTTGTTTTCGCCAGTATCTGTCATACCAGTTCTGGCTATCGGATTGTATCCTCTTCCAGGGGCGTCAGTTTCATCAACATTGTCATCACGGAATTCCGGAATACTCCTTCCTTGTTCCATAAGATGTAAACACTGGCGAATATACTGAAACACCTTTGTGGCCATTTTCACACGATTGGGATTCTTGTCAGGATGCCATTTGAACATCAAACGTTTTATTACGTGCTTTCTTTCAGACTCAGTCAGTTTAAGAGACTCCTGCAATATCTGTCTAATTTCCTTGCATACCTCAGTTAGAGAAGGTTCAGCTTCTATTGTGTGCGATTCATTTGCCACGCGATCATACAGAACTACACTTCTCTCATTCGATACATTAATACTTTCCTTTCGAATAAATCGGTACAACAAAAAAGCTTTAACCATTCGTCTGTTTTCTTCCCCACTATCTATTTCATATTCTTGTAAAAGCGGCAGTTCATGTGCAGTTGCTGGGTTCCTTCTTTTAATATGGACATAAATGTATGTTGCAGAAGTATCAGTTTCATCCTCATTTTCCTGAAAAGCCGGATCTTCCACGAGCAAGGCTATAAATTCATAGTCGTGGTCTGGAATAACTCCGTATCCATTACTCAAGAATTTGTGATATGTCTTTGGCACGAAGTCTCCTGGAACTGGAATATCACAGGTATCTACATGTTTACAAAGTTGCGACTTATAAAGAGCAATGCCGCTTTCGCTAAGAATATTCAGGAGCTCATCGGAATCCAAGTAATAATTTAAAATTTGACTTAATAAATGACGAGGTCCTCCAACGTGTTTCTGCAAAATATATGCAACTTCACTTCTCAACCACTCAAACCATGTAGGACGATGTGTGCTGAAGTTAATAGAAATAACTGAATTTTCATCTTCATGCACATGTACGCTTCGATTTTGTTTTGAACCCGCAATAACAGTGGCAGTGTTAGACTTAACTCCATTTTCAAGATTAAACAATTTTAGAACTGTAAACATATTCGTCACTTTGTTTATCTTTATCTCGTCCATAATTTTACATAATTTCACTTCATGGCTTGTGTCCCATTTTTTTTTTGTAAGCAGATATTCATTTCGAGCTATTCTTACAAGGCTGTTTTTGAACATACTGCTTTGAAGGTATGCTTTTATTTTAACAGCTTTCTGACTTCCAGATATTATTTGCATGTTGGTGAGATCAATTTCCTCAACAACTAATTCACTCAAAAGATGTGGACGGACGATTGCTGGTAGTTTGCCGAATTGATCGTGTATATCACTGAAGTCTTTCGTAGCAAATAACAAATGTTTAGCTGTCTGTTTTAATCGATGTATGTATTGTTGTTTGTCATTTACAACCAAACAATTGGCCCTACGTATGGTTGTATCAGTACACAGTAGATGGAGATTTTGAAGTTGAACCTCCTTGCACATGGACACGTATCTAAAGAATAAGTACTCCGCCAGGTGTGCATGGTGCAATTCTAACGGGTTCAGTTGAACTTTATGTGGAAGGATATCTAAGATGTCTGCATAATCTTGATAACAAGGTTTTAGCCTGGCACCAAGTGCAATAAACGAATTGAAATAGGACCCGAAATACACTGGAGCCTTCATTACAAAAGGCCTTATTTCATCATCTTGTGAACATTCTATTATTATATTCCGTGCGGGGACCAGTAAACAAGAGTCATGAAAGAAGATCAATGGAGTTTCATTCAATGATTTTGCGATAGTGCCATATTCATGGACTGATTCGTAAATCGCAACCAACACTTGCTGTATCATTTCCATATCTACTTTCGATGGGTTGAACGACAACAATTTGTGGAAACATATGCCAATTTGTCTACAATGTTCTGTCCATTTATTTGGCGATGGCATTGATTGAATCTTAAGTTGCTTCAAAACATTTCCTTGTACATTACTGAGAGGAAAAATACAACACGTCGTCCAACAAACATAAGATTTAGAATTTGTGACACATTCAGACAAGGTAACAAGGCCAGATGAATTAAATTGCGGGTGTAGCTTCTGCAATCTTACGTTAACCTTTTTGGGCGTCACAAATCTAATGTTTGTCAAATTTGCAAAGCTATTCTGTTCGAAAAAAATTGCATCTTCGTTTACTAAACTCTGAAGGACGCTACATGATTGTTCCTCAACCTTGTCATTTAATCCCCTGTTAGCTGTAGATTCGATTTCTCGAGCAAAACGTTCATATAAACGAATATCAAGTTGAGACTTAAGACCCAAGTTCAACATTAAATCTCGAAGTCCCAAACTGTCTTCTTGTAATTCATGTGGTAAAAAATCTTCAGGGCTGCACATTTCTCTGAAAACTTTGTTTTCATAATCAAACAATTGGCTTACCCTAACAAAGCACTTCGATGCTGTTTCAATAAAGTCAGCATTTGACAAACTAGTCACAATATCCTGACATTTAGGAAAAGTTAAGAGTTTGTTTTTCTTGTGTTCTGCCAGGAACTTAACATGGTGGTAAAAGTCTTCTCGTGACATCTGTTTTTGGTTTGGTATGATACATTTGATGTACACATCTGGCAATGACTCTTCCGTCATGCCCAATTTTGTCATCAACGTTTTCAATCTATCGTCAGCTCTGATCAGCAGCATACCGGACTTTTGTATAATGGTGTGTAACCCTTGGTAAGGCATGACATGTGGTATTATGTAGGCAGATTTAAAATCACAAATTGCAACTCTTTCATTTCCTGCCGAAATAAACATTCGCACATTTCTTAGTCCAGATATATCCGGTATTTTTGAATTTTTCAAACAGTCATTGAAATACCCCAGAATGGTTATGGCATCATCATTGGATATTTCTGCATCGTTAATCACCTGAGAATTTAGTTCCAGACTTTTGAGAACCGCATCCGGGGTATTCACATTTGGAATGACAGTATTTAGAAGTTCAAAGGCATCCTGTTTGCGGCTGAATAAGCAACTTTGAGCTTTCAAAATTACATCCAGTTGAGGAATATTCAACTTCATAAACGCAGAACGCAAACTAAATTGAAACGATTCTGCATTTAACAGTTTTGGGATTTCTTTAGATGAACAAAGGGATGTTTCTTTGGACACTGGTTCAAAAATGGGAACAATGGAAAATTCTTCAATTTCACGTAATGCGTCTGATAACGCTGACCCACCCTCGATTTCTGTTCCATGCTCCGATTTACCTTTATGACTATTGTTCAAACATTCTTCGAAGAAAACCCAAAACAATTTCAACCTCTCAATAAACTCTTTTTTAATTTGTACTCGTCCAGGGGCCTTTGGCACAAATTCGTCCAAACGTGCCAAAGAAGCAAAATCTTTCAAAGTAAATGATGTAAGCTTTTCATGTTTATCACAAAACGAATGGAAACAACTAAGCAATTCGTTGTGAAGAAATAAATCACGTTTGTTTGGAAATAATTTTGAAAAATTGGTGATAAACATGGAAGCACGGTTTTTAAGGCAACAAATGATGTTATCCTCAGAAACAAAAACAGGAATTTGATCAATGTTCAGTTCAAAATATTGTTTGGCTTTTGCTATGAAGTTGATAAGTCTTCTCACATTGTCATTTGAACATACAACAGATTTTGTAACTTCAATACCTGTTTCAATTTTACAACGGTCCGTAACATTTGCGTTACAAAACGACTGCAAAAAGTCAATTACCTCTTTAGGTGTAAGGTCACGACACTTCACCCCTGCAAATTCCATGCTTTCTCTAATGTGTTTATTTAAAGACACAATTTTCATTCCAATTTCCATAAGTAAGTTGTGCAAATGGTGATCTTTGTCACTGTCGCATGAATCGTCTTTAAAGAAGGTTGGAAAGTGGTGATCATTGGGTTGAACAGACAACCATTTCAATCGCAAAAGAACTGATGTATGCGGTACCATCAACGTAAAAGTACGTACAACTTCTTTTCTGAATGAAGGTAAATAATCATGTTTTTCACTTTCTAATTGGTAGAAAACTCCCTTAACAAGCCATTCCCAATGTGCACCATTAACATTTGATTTTAGAGGATAAATATTTACAACCTTTTTAACACTGTGTAAAACAGTATTTTCACTCAAGTCTTTATCAATACATGTGCTTGTGAAACGATCCTTTAGTAAACCGATGAGCCGTACATACGCTGTACTTATTACATCTTCTATCAGACATTTGTTCCAAAGCGTTTTGGCGCATTTTGATTCATCTGACGAATTCCATAAAGAGCGACGCGTTTCGTGATCAAGAGCGAAGTAGCCATGCACATAAACTGGAAGTCCAGATTTCAATGGAAGCGGCAAGAAACAAAATACATTATCATGATCAATAATGGTTCTGTCTCGTTCTTCGTTATATGCCACGCCCCCAACAGGTAAAAGTGCAATAGAACCTCGAAGAATGTCTTCTTTCAACAATGCCGGAAGTGTCTGACTAAAACCTAATGTCTGTACAATAGTGTATGTTTGTTTAAGAACAGGCTTGCCATTTTCTTCATGCAACATCGTAATTCTAAACGACGATACATGCTGGTGACATTGTGTTACCAATTCTTTTGACTCTTTGAACTTCTTACACAAATCGCCATACTTGACTGAAAATTCAACCACAGTAGCTGCGCTGTCATCATCAAAAGTTTTTCTCACACTCGAAAGGCATGTGTAATCACCAGTTCTATTTTCAACTATCGATATTTTTGTAAGATTCTTCAAAAACAATAATATTCTAGTCATGTACTGGCCGAAATCTTTCATTAGTGCTTTAACTATATCAACTGTGACCACATTAGAGCTAATTGAGCTTGGTTTTGTTCTCAATGGAAGTCGAAACATTGTACCTTTCCCAGATTTGAAGAAATGACTCTCATGAAAACCACTGAACAAAGCCGGATGATGTTTGCGATACCGTTCTAGATTGGTCAGACGTTTACCTGGCTTGTTTTGATTTACTCCGGGTATTGTTTCAGCAATGGGGTCAAAAAAGCACAATGTGTTTAAATCTTCTCCAATAGTTAAAAATGCTGGGGTATCAGTTATATTGTACACTACATTAAATCCAACGCCATACCTTCCTGTTTGGTAAGGATCATCACCTTTACTTCCAATTCCTAAACGTTGTATACCTATCAAATCTGCTTCCGTAAAGGCACTATTGTTATAAACACATAAAGAAGGTCCTTGAATAGGTCGCATCGTCTTTGACAGTAGATTTGTGTCCGCATGGGATTCATAGTCCAGTAAAAAACACACTTCAGTGCCACCTGCATCGTCTGCATTTTGAAGCAATTCTTTCAGAAGTTCTACTCCTAAGGGGTAACCTTCAATAAGTCTGTGTATACGTGTAATTAATGGCTCGCTGGGGTAAAAGTATTCCATATCTTCTATATCAACCGAGTTTTCTTCAAAATGTTTAATTTTTTTCTTGCGTACCCCTACTGCCTTTGCTGTGTTCTTTGAAACATCCCCATGAGCATAAATCATGTCATCGCTCTTTGGAATGGAATCATAGTCATCAAAACAAAGCTTATGACTTGGTTGCATGATCATGTTTGTATCCGGAACATAAATTTCGCCTTCATTCTTTAAAATTTCGTCGAAGATAAACCCCTCTTTTGTTATAATGCGAGCGATACAGTTCAACAGATTTACACATTGAAGAAATTCCACATCATTCAAACTAGTTCCTTCTTTTAACTTGTTGATATTGTCAAGAATTGAAATAAGTTGGTTAATTTTACAACTCGTCTTAATTTGCAAAACATTACATAATGTTGGATTGTCCGACAACGTTGTTTCCTTGACTGTGTATATGTATGGCTTGCAATCAATCTCATAACATGACCGAACAATGTTTAAGGGATTAACAAACACATTGCCTGCCAATATGGTATTTTCACTAAACAAATATTCCGCAATAATGTCATGGTGGGCGTCATTAATGGAACAGGCTTGTTCAATAAACGAATACACATCCTTTAGAGCTCTCTGCGTTTTATATGTCATTTTATTGCCAGAAAAAACAACCATCATTTTCAATTGTTTCAATACATTTTTTATATCCGTTTCGTTGTTGCTCTGCAACTGATGGATCCCTAAATATTCAGTTGTTCTTGTACATAATGCATATGTCTCATGAACAACGAACGAATGACAGCTAACAAGGTGTTTTGATTCTGTTGTGAACATTTGAATAGGACACGCAAGAACGACTGGCGTTTTTGTGTTGGTATGTTCGTTACATAAGATCTGATCACATCCACCGCTTACTCCATGCCAAATATATTCCCAGTCGTGGGGCTTATTTTGAACTACAAAAAACCGACAATTTTGTAAAGCTTCTTTCAGTGAAGTTTTATTTTCGATTTCACTTATATGAGACTTAACGTAATTACAAACAAACACACTTCTCTCTGAAGCACACAGGCAGCATGATTCATACAGACTTGTAACCGTGTTTGCTCTCTCCACGAGCAATTCATCGCGTATATTTTCGAACATCATTCCTAATTGCTTCAACCTTGATATATATTCAGTAAAAAGGGCTGACGGAAAGTAACCATCATTCTTTGAAAACATTTTCCCGACAACCGATTTTGGATCTACCAGACCTGCTGGTGCGCGCAGTACGTTATCTGGATATGTAGGTATGCAGGCAGTACATGATATCATCTTTTCAATTTCACTGTCAGAAGGCAAATTAATGATGTAAGCCATTACTTTGTTTTGTAAGTTTTCGTGATCTTTTTGTAAACGTTTTATATTTGGCAAAAAGTATGTCAAGGCAAACATTTTTGCTGTAACAGTTTTGCTCATAATGATCTCTTCGTTCACCTCTAATAGCCGTTCATAAATATCTACTGGGATGTCAACCAATAGCTCCCCAGTCATAAGATAATCGAGCATTTCAAAAATGACATCTCCAAAGACTTCATCCTTTCTGACTTTGGGATGTAAGAATTTCACTTTACTCAAAGATGTCAACTTATCCGCTACTCTAAATATGAAGCATTCGTTTTCATGGTTGACTATTTTTTTATAAAAGCTTTCTACGAGCGTGGGTTCCAGTGATCCATTTGATTTTAAAGGCCACAGAACATAAGGGTTATTTGAGCTGTTGTGTGCAAGAAGTTGCAATAGAGCGTCAACAATCATATCTGACATAATGCAANAGTAGCCCAGGACACAATCCAAGAAGTCTGAATTGATTTATCTCTAAGCCCTAGACGTTGTGAGTCGGTTGTTTGTGATTCAATCGTTACCTTTTGTAAGCAATTTAAGGGATGTGTTTCAAGAGAACTCGCTGTTTTCTTTTCAACAGCAGCACAAACAATTGATGAACTGACAACTATGGGAGTCAAAAGAAAAGGCTTCTTCACTACCTGAAACACACGTTTAGGAACACAGTCAGTTGAATTGGATTCAATGTGGAAAATCTCCAGCTTTGTTACGAACTGATTAAATAGAAACATGTCGGGTGCCATCTGGACTACCTTCGTCAACAGGTCCACAGTATCTTCATGATTGTAGACTTTATTACTAATCTCACTTCCTCTCCGTCGAAGTGGTAATCTAAACAGTGTACCTTCATAATAAACTTGATCTGTGTCTGTGAGGTGACAATTGAAAATATTGTTAAAAACTTCAAACTGATGACTCCAACGTTTCCGAATATTGAAAGTTTGTTTCCTTTGGAAATTAATTCTCAAGCCGGGACATTTCCCACCAGCCGATGCTCCCAGGAAGTTGGTATGGGGATCAAATATTACAAAGCTGTCCCTTGAAACAAAAGATGGCACATCGGTTAAGTTATACACTGCACAAAATCCTAATCCAAACTTTCCAATTTTTGTTGCATCACTCTGTTTCGTGGCTCCATTCAGCTTGGTTATATTTTGAAAGTCGCTTTCTGTGAATTCAGCGTCATTATATACCCATACAGAAGGACCTTGAAATTCGGCTAGACCTGGGCTTATAAGGTTTTGTCGGCAATCAAGGTTTTGACGTTCATCATACAGAATGCAGAGTTTCGTCGCGCCCGCATCATCGGCATTTTGTAAGAGTTCTTTTGCTATAGAAAAGCCATCCACATAACCTTCTTCTAGCAACACATGGATTCGTCTTGTCAGTGGCTCCTCTTGACCCCATTCCTCAAAGGCATCAGCATTGGATAGCATTAACTGTCTTGCTGACTTTACGCTTAGTGCATCCACAGTCGATTTCGGTATATCGGGGTGAATAAAATAGTATTCAAGTTCGTCATCACATGAACTTAATCCTGGACAATCATTTGCATCCAGGACAACACACATTTCCACATTTTGCAATTCCAATCTGTTGTCTCCAGTTTGTATAGGACAGTAAATTTGCTGTCGCACGGCAGTATTTTGCAGGTCATTTCCATAATCATCTCTAAGTTTATTTAAAATGGATATCGAATCGTGAAGTCCTTCTAACATTCTGTCGGTTTCTTTTTCAGCACCCTGTTTAATTTTGTCTAGAATTAACAGATATGTATGGAGATCCATTCTTGGCAAACAGCCTAGCTCCAAAAACAAATCTTTCATTCCGTGGAGTTCTTCTGGAAGAGGTTTTATATATCGAGGCAAATGAACATCAGACCCAGTTTGGTGTATGTACACGCCATCCGATGGTGAAAATCCATGTCCATTCCATATGCAGCACTCTTCTTCTTTGAATATACTACGCCACAGATTTTTCAACGTTTGCATGTTTTCAACTCCAACTTTCGAGTATTCATTTAGAAAACTGTATACCTCTATGACCATTTTGAAGCATGCAGCCTTTTGTTCAATAGTGTATTTGCTTATTAATATCATCAAATGTTGGACGACTTCATCTATCTGTGGCTTTTCATTCCAGTGAAACGACTTTGCCAGGTTCTCAAATGTTGAACAATTGTGAAGATAACATACTGATCCTATCAAGTCAGAAAACTTCAGTGACTTCACTACTGAAGGCTTCACAAGAGACATTGTATGATCCCTGTTCTTCATTGGAATACAATGGGGATACGACTCATCAACGGTGTCAATCAATATCCATTCCATATCAGCAAACTGTTCATGTATCAAATGCGGATTTTCATTCAAATAGTTCATTAAGGCTGATGCCTTTCTCTGTGAAACATGAATTGAAAAGTTGTTTTCACACAATTTCTTCAGTGTGCGTGCTATATCCTCGCAAGTTGTGTTTTGCACACTCTTTAATCCAATACTTCGTAAGGCTTGCATACAGGGTTTGAGGGCATATTTCTCTTGAACTGGAAACACTGGTTCATCCTCAAATATGCTTTTTAAAACGACATCTTCAGGATCAAAAATATCACTTGCACGTTTAACATGACCATCTTGAGTTTTCAAAAATGTTATTTCTCTTGCAGTAGAGTTAACCTTCATATCGGAAATTACCAATTGACAACGGTATTGAAGACACCAAAACATTAAAGTGTGTGCATCTGACTCCGAGTAGTGTGAAATGTTTTCCATGCTCTCGAGTATTAGGCTTTGTTCTTGACATAATGGAAATCCCAATGAGTCAATAAATGCTTTATGTCTTTGAGAATGTACCAGAATCACTTCAGTTGGAAAATCAACAGGAAATTCACTTATGTCGTATATATCATATCCAGAATCTAAGAAGGAATATGCATCTTCACGATCATTTACACGTCTAGCCACCTTGAACATACACAGTTTTTGCAAATTGTTCTTACATGCAGCAGAACAGTTCGTCATGTTAAATGATGACAGAAAATCAAGCAACAATCCTTTCTGAGCACTGTTGGAGTCAGTGTTAAAGGCATTAATATTGGCATCCGTTATTTGTTCCATGGTCTTCCTAATGCCTGCATCATTTCCTTGGTAGATAAATGTCTTTACTGACTCTTTAGCAAGGATTCCATCGGTTTCATTTTGCACAATTGTTATTCCTAACATGGTGAGAATAACATTCAGATCAGTAGACGGCGGCGCAGGTTCAAATAACAGCAGGTCATTCAGACAAACCAGTTGGCGGTAAAACCCATTGCCAAAAATACTGGCTGGAAGAATTGGTATTTCAGCAAAGAATTCTAAATCATCTTCCCATTTTGTCAAAACATTTTGCCAAATATTTGTTATCCATATCTGTGAGTTTTCTTGAAGAGCATGCTGAGTGGTGTGTTCCTCCAATGAACACTGGATGAGATCAAATGCTTCTTCCTTAGAAAGTTGTTTTATCTGATAAAGATCCGTCGCAATAATTCCTTCAAAAACGGGGTCCAATTCCTTATGAGATACTGAAACAAATCTGTTCTTAAACTCTGGAAATGATAGCACTATACTTTTGTCTTCATTAAATATAGTCTCAGCGTTATCGTCAAAGTCAGTGAATGTACCATCCGAAAGTGGCAACAGTTGTAGTCCTTTAATAAGTTTTATATCTTCTTCCGTCAAAAAGAGAAGCAAATCGATTTTCACATGAGCGTTTCTAGACTGGTAAGCTTTATATGCTGTAAGCAAGTTTCGCAGAAGAGCCGCGTCGACGTATGTCAAACGCTCTGATCTCACTGTTTCCAAAGAGCTGACAATGTGTGGTTCTGATTCAACGAGCGAGTTGCCTTCTTCAATGAAAACCTCTGCAACATGCTCCCAAACTCTATCGGAAGAAGCATTCAATGCCCTGTCAATAAATACTGCAGAAGAAGGACATGTCCACTTCATTGATTTTGACAGCAAAACGGGTTGGGTTTGAATGCTTTCTAGAACAGCCTGGGCTAGACACATCCATCGTTCATTCACTTTTTCGCAGTTAGGAATGGCGTTGTAAACAGACTTAACGAAGATGTCACTGTTTTCATGTGTTTCGCTGTATTTTGCAAGTTCAATAACAAGAGCAACGTATGCATCAGGAAGGATTTCTGTCAAAAGTCGCATGTTCCATTCAATTTTTTTGTCAGTCACTTGATTCTCATTATTATCCGGCCACCGTATATGTCTTCGATTTTGGCTTAAAACAAAAAAGGCATTCACGTGGACAGGTAGCCCAGTCACTGAAGAAGACTCCTGTGGAAGTGGCTGATAAACAAACACGTGTCCACTGTCATGCGCGTAAGTGTTTGTTTCTAGAATTGGTGCTGCAAGGCTAACCAAGTGAGGATTGCAGATAGCATCGTCTAACAAAAGTTCTTTGAAACGGGTTGATAAAGGTGCACCCTTCAAATGGTTTACAACGATCCAATTTTTAACGGTAGTCTCTTCTTGGCAACTTTCAAATGTCATTACTTTGACGAAAACATTATGAACCCACATTTTTGTTTGATCAGGTATAGTTCTTCCAATTGTTTCTAGTTCTTGTAATATCTCTTTTTTCTTTTCAATGAAAGTTCCATCATAATTTTCAATTTTTACGAGAAAGAACGGGTTCTCGTAGCCTCGTGCAATTGCCGAGAGAAATTCATTTGTTCTAGCATAGACAACCTCACCTTCAGGTTGGGATGTGTGTACAAACATCTCCACACTACAGATGGTTTTCAGAAAAAGCAAACTACGCTTTGCTTCATCCATAAATGCACGTAAAAGCATAACAACCTGCTCTTCATTGCATATGTTTTCTGACAGTTTCGAGGCACACTGTCTAAGAGGAAACCACAATAATGTCCCTTCAAACTGTCCACTATCGAGTGTATTGTCACTAAACCCAAATTTGCCATTAAACGCATGCAAGCACTCGTCAATATCGAGACGTTTCCACCCCCTCAGCTTGCAAACCTTAACACTGACACAAACCTTGCCGGGATTGCCCTGGTGAGGGTCTATGAACATGACCTTGTCGCCGCTCAGGATACATGGATTGTCTACAAAATGATTTACATCTTAATATAAACACAAATAATTATTAAGTTAGAGATGGAAAATCAATAGTTGTTGCCCTAAACACCCACGGACATAAACGATTTAAATCTGCAACAATGCATTGAAAGCTGAAGTCTCCTACCAGTACGCACACTTTATAACAATTGCTATCACTTTAAGTCCCGAAGGTATTGCTTTAACCAAAAATGGGATCTAAAACTTCGAAGTTGGAGATTTCAGACTAGTTTTATTAATTCATTTTTAATCAGACATCTCAGTGTCAATAATGAATTTTAATTACTATCAATTGTATACTTAAAGTTATGATGGTAAAGGAGATATGGACCACGCATGAAAAAGGCTCGTTTGACCTTGATCTTGAGCCGGCATGAGTGACAAATGCTGTCTGCACATTGTCCCAATGACCTAAATATTGTTGCGAAGTTTCATGAAAATCCTTCCATGGGTATAGCAGATACAAAGCTGACACAAAAATAGAGGCTCAAACTTTTTTAATTGACCAGCAGACGGACCGACTCATGCCTTCTGCATATCGTCTCAATGACTTCAAAATTGCAGCCAAGAGTGATGAAAATCATTCAATGTGTATAGGGGATATGGACCAGGCACACAAATATAAGCTTAAACTTTTTACCTTTAATTATAACTGTGCAATTGAGCACCCAAGACTGACTTATGCCTTCTGCACAGCAAGGGAATGGCCTTTACATAAAAGCCACAATTCATGAATATCCTTCAATGGTTTTAGGACAAAACTAAACGTTTGACATCATAATTAAGCCTTGACTGTGACCAGGTGTGTCTTACTCTGCCCATCGACACAATTGCCTCACCATTTTAGCCAAGGTTCAAGAAAATCCTTCAAACAGAATAGGAGACATGGAGCGGCCACCAAAAAGGGGTCTTAAACCTTCCACCTTGAAGAAAGAACTTGACCTTGTGACATAGTCATGCTAATGTCATAATGCCCTGAGACAAGTTTCATGAAAATCCTTCAAAAGGTATTTGAGATATGGAGCAAACACGAAAATTGAGGTTCATATTGTTGAAATTGAAATATGACCTTGACCTTAAGCAGGCGTAACTGACTCATGCCTTCTCCATATTGTCTCAATGACTCAACATTTTAGCAAAGGTTCAAGAAAATCCTTCACTGAGTAAGCCGGCATGACTCTCTCATGCCTTCTGCACATTGTCTTAATGTCATCTACATTTGAGGCAAGTTAAATGAAAACCTGTGAAATGGTATAGGAGATATGAAGCCAAACCGAAAGAGTTAGGGAAAAACTGACAGACGGAGGAAGGACATTCCTATGATCCGCTTACTTCTTTGCTGCCCGGGATTGACTAAGGGCAATAAATCTGTGAATATTGAAGTAACAGTTGTGGTGCTTTTACTCTTCAATTACTAGCAAAAACCTTTACGGTATATGAAAATGTATCCATTCAATTCTTTTCGAGTAATGCTTTGCACAAGAAAATTATACAGTATGTTCTGCACAAAAAATTAGCTAATCACTCCAGAAACTATAGTAACAGTTATGGTATTTGTACCCTAAACTTTCTCTTATTGTTTTCTATCAAAATCTGATGTCTTGTTTTACTCCCTTCAATTCTTCTGAAATTATGCTTGGCACATACCAAAATTAACAAAGGCAATAGCTGTAGAAATACTAAGGAGAGTCTCTTAAAGCAATATATCATTATATGAAGGTGCACTTGAATATCTTTAATACTTGCAGATTTATGTTCCACATAGGAAGATGACAATTAATAAATATGCAAAGGACAATAACTCAAAAAAATACTCCTAAGATAGTATTGGATGTTGTACTGTGCACTTCCTTTTAATGTCCCCTACCTATGTTTTATTAAAATATCTTTATTACTAAAGGAGTTATAGCCCTTACAATATGATTGACTTAAAGGCAACTCTGTAAATCCTGCACAGAGAGCTATGGTTATTCTATTCTGCACTAACACTTTAAGCCCTTTTTCATGAATTATTGAATCATTTAAATCCCTTATGAAGTTTTCACTGTATGCACATATATAAATCTGTCTGCATATAAGTAAAACCAAGGGCGGGGCCAATTATGACCCCATAATCATGATTTGAACAAACTTGATAGAGGATCACCATGCGATGGTACACACCAAATATTTAACCCCTGACCCTTGCAGTTTCATAGAAGAAGATATTAAAAGTAGTTTACTAAATAATTCTATATAAATCATGTAGAGCCTTGACCAGTTTTGACTCTAGGGGCATGATTTGAACAAACTTTGTAACCCATTAGACGATGTTAAACACCAAATATTTAATTCCTGACCCTGTGGTTTTAGAAGATTTTATAGATATATGTTTAGCTCTGATGACCAACATATGCATCTGTACAAAACGATTTTAACAACTTTGAAAGAGGGTCACCCAAGGATTATTCCTGTGAAGTTTCATTAAAATCTGTCAAGGTGTTGAGGAAAAAAATTGTAGAAGAAAAAGGAAGCACAGCTCACGCACTCACTTACGGACGACCAACATCACAGTTTCCTAAAAGCTCCCTATGAGCACAAAGTGCCCAGATGAGCTTATAAAAAGTAAAAGGTCAAGTAACCTCTTATACTGGGTGAGAAATGTATTTTCAATGCAAGATGAATGTTATAAGTTTTAAGACTTTTGAATGAACACTTTGATAAAAGTTAGACATGGACTTTGAAGCAGGACAAAGTAGAGAGATCACCTATTATCTTTATGTGTGATAACTTAGCTTACCTGTAAGATGAAATACAGACTTGAAGCCCAAGCCGAACTTGCCGATTTTCATCGGATCATCCGCCTTGTTGCTGCTGTAAATCTGGCGGATGCCTTTCCAGTCAACTTCTGTGAACTTGGCATTGTTGTAGAACACCAGAGCTGGAGCCTAAAATAGATTATTTAAATTGATGCTTTTTGTCTGTGTGAACGTTTTGAACTATTTCACATTTTCAGTGCAAACCTGGCCAATCTAAGCAGCAAAACAGTACAAAGAGCACACATATACAAAAGTATATTACTGTCTGTATCTTACAAATGTCCTACATAAATGAGAGGTTTGATAAAAATGGCATTAGAAAAAGTTGTATAACCAATCTCCAAACATTTTATTTACAATTTTGTAAATTATATACTTGTAACTAATATTTCTTATAATATTCAATACTTTTTGAAAGTGTATAAATATAAAAAATATTGTCCAATTAATTGACGATCCTAGTAATACAGGTCGCGCTTAGTGTTTTCAACACACTGCAAACATCATCAGAGAAGGTTGTAAGAAAAATACCTTGCTCAGGGCTCAAATGTGGATCAATATTTGGCCCAGAATCTATTCTTGTTATGTAATGAATGTGATTTTATAAATATAAGTCCTAGGCTCCTAACTTTGTAAAAACTCTTTGGACCTGAACGAAACTCAAACTTCATCTGCAAGTCATGTAGATTATAAGACTCACACACTAAAAATCAGGTATACATCTGCAAGCAAGCAAGGTCCGGAAAACTTTTATTGTATAGAAAAGTCCAAGGTAAAAATTCAATTGACTGGAATAAAACTCAAACTTTATCTGTAAGTCATGGAGATAGACTCAAACACCAAAAATCATGTAAATATCGTTCAATATTTAGCAAAAAAATCCGGAAAACTGTTATGACAGAGAAAATATCTAAGTCCAACGCCCGTAACTTTGCCAAAAATCAATGGACCGGAACGAAACTTGAACTTGATCTATAACTCATGGAGGTAGACTCACATACCAAATATCGGGTAAATATATTTTAGCATAAGGAAACTCCGGAAACAGAATGCCGGACGGACGGAAAGACAGCAGGACAGTCCGACTGCTATATGTCACCCTACCTGGGGCATAAAATGTTAGCCTTGTATCTCCCATAACAGCTATAAACAAAGCATTTTATAAAAAAGTAAGCCCCACATCTCCCATACCAGCTATAACCAAAGCATTTTATAAACAAGAGGGCTAAGATGGCTCTAGATCGCTCACCTGTTAAATGATTTTGCGAAGTGGCATGATTTGAACAATCTTTGTCACATATCAAATATCAAAACTGCGTGCTTCGTGGTTAAAGATAAACAAGGTTTTTCAAGCTTTGAACTGGTGACCTAGATTTTGACCCCACATAACCCAAATGTTAAACTTTGCCTTAATATTGCCCTAACAAACTTCCTCCTGAAGTATCATCATTATTGAATCAAACATTATGGGCACTTGAGTGTTTACAAGGTTTTTGTAAGATTTGGACCTGGTGACCAAGATTTTGACCCCACATGACCCAATGTCAAACTTTGCCTAGATATCATCAAGAAAAACATCCTGGTCAAGTATCATCATTATTGGACCAAAACTATGGCCTCTAGTGTGTTTACAAGGTTTCTTGTAAGATGAGACCCCATGACCAAGATTTTGTCCCCACATTACCAAACGTCAAATTTGACCTAGATATTGTCCAGACAAACATCCTGGTAAAGTTTCATTTTTATTGAACCAAAACTCTGGTGTATGGAGTGTTTACGAGGTTTTTGTAAGATTTGACCTGGTGACCTATATTTTGACCCCTCATGACCAAACATCAAACTTTGCTTTCAAAAATAAATATTATGACCAAGATTCATAAAATCTGAAACAAAATTGTGACCTCTAGAGTGTTTACAAGGATTTTGTATAATATAATGAAAATTTTGACAATCTAAGGGCAATAATTCTGGCATTTAATATGCGATTTTGCTAATTATCAAACTTGACTGAGATCTTGTGGCCATATAGCTTCTCAGAAACTTTGAATGCTTGAGAAATGTGAATGCTAGTGTGAGTGTTTACAAACCAAATGTGGATGGACGGACGACGGACAAAGACCGATCCTAAAACTTCACCTGAGCAATCATGTGAGCTAAAAAGTGTGTTTTTTTCACCGTGTCCTGACTAAGTTTCACGATGATTAGGCAAAAAATTTGACTTCTAAAGTGTACACAAGGTTTCTCTTCAGTCATATAAGGAAAACTGCCCCCCCCCCCCGGCGGNTCATTATTGGACCAAAACTATGGCCTCTAGTGTGTTTACAAGGTTTTTGTAAGATTAGACCCCATGACCTAGATTTTGTCCCCACATTACCAAACGTCAAACTTGGCCTAGATATTGTCCAGACAAACATCCTGGTCAAGTTTCATTATTATTGAACCAAAACTCTGGTGTATGGAGTGTTTACGAGGTTTTTGTAAGATTTGACCTGGTGACCTATATTTTGACCCCTCATGACCAAACATCAAACTTTGCTTTCAAAAATAAATATTATGACCAAGATTCATAAAATCTGAAACAAAATTGTGACCTCTAGAGTGTTTACAAGGATTTTGTATAATATAATGAAAATTTTGACAATCTAAGGGCAATAATTCTGGCATTTAATATGCGATTTTGCTAATTATCAAACTTGACTGAGATCTTGTGGCCATATAGCTTCTCAGAAACTTTGAATGCTTGAGAAATGTGAATGCTAGTGTGAGTGTTTACAAACCAAATGTGGATGGACGGACGACGGACAAAGACCGATCCTAAAACTTCACCTGAGCAATCATGTGAGCTAAAAAGTGTGTTTTTTTCACCGTGTCCTGACTAAGTTTCACGATGATTAGGCAAAAAATTTGACTTCTAAAGTGTACACAAGGTTTCTCTTCAGTCATATAAGGAAAACTGCCCCCCCCCCCCTTGGCGGCCATGTTTGTGACCGATCGGGACCATTTTCGAGATATAAATAAAACCAATGTTTTCACCAAGTTTCATGATGACTGGGCAAAAAGGTGACTTCTAGAGTGTTCAAAGCTTTTTTTACTATATAAATATAATAAAATTCGCCACCACTCCCCTGGCAGCCATGTTTTTCAACGAACCGGAACCATTTTTGAATTCAACTCTCGTATCTAGAAAACAAATGTTCTGACCAAATTTCATGAAAATTCCAAAAATGTGACTTCTAGAGTGTTCACATGTTTTCACTATATACATATCGCGAAAACTGGCCCGCAAACTGGCGGCCATGTTTTTTCACCGATCTGGACCATTTTCGAACTCGTCTGAGATATCAATAAAACCAATGTTTTGACCAAGTTTCAGGATGATTGGGCAAAAAATTTGACTTCTTGACTGTTCACAAGCCTTTTTTACTACATAAATATAAGGAATACTGCCCTGTCCCCCTGGCAGGCATGCTTTTCAACGGACCGAAACCAGTTGCGAACTTAACTCACGTATCTAGGAAACAAATGTTCTGACCAAATTTCATGAAGATTGGACCAAAAATGAGACTTCTAGAGTGTTCACAATATACATATAGAGAAAACTGCCGCCCTCTGGTGGCCCAGTTTTTTCACCGATCTGGACCATTTTCAAACTCGTCCGAGATATCAACACAACCAATGTTTTGACCAATTTGCATGATGATTAGGCAAAAAAATGTGACTTCTAGAGTGTTCACGAGGTTTCTCTATAGCCAAATAAGGAAAACTGGCGGCCATGTTTTTCAACGGACCGGACCCACTTTTGAACTCGACCAATATACCATTAAGACAGACATTTTGACAAAGTTACATGAAGATTGGGCATGAAATGTGACTTCTGCAGTGTTTACAAGGTTTTTCTTTTTTTTGAACTAGTGACCTAGTTTTTGACCCAGCATGATCCAGTTTCGAACTCGATCGAGAAATCATTGGGACAAATCTTCTGACCAAGTGTTTACAAACCAATGTAGACGGATGGACGGACAGACAACGGACAAAGACCGAATCTGAAAGCTCACCTGAGCAATCAGATGAGCTAAAAAGTAGCCCCACTCTCTCTCATACCAGCTATAACCATTTAGCATTTTATAGAAAAGTAAGTCCCAAATCTCCCATACCAGCTAAATCAAAGCATTTTGTAGAAAAGAAGCCCTAATTCTCTAATACCAGCTATTATAATGTAACCCACATCATTTTATAGAAAATTAAGTCCCAGATCTCCCATACCAGCTCTTATCAAATCATTGCATAGACAAGTAGGTCTCACATCTCCCATACCAGCTATAAACAAAGACCTTGACCTTTCAACATTCAAAATGTGCAGCTCCATGAGATACACATGCATGCCAAATATGAAGTTGCTATCTTCAATATTGCAAACGTTATGACCAAGGATAAAGTTTTGGGACAGACAGAATGACAGACAGGCCAAAAACAATATACCTCCCCTTCTTCGAAGAAGGGGGCATAAAAAGTAAACCCCAAGTCTCCCATACCAGCTCTGATTTTAATGGATATTTTACTAAGGCTGGTTGGAGAACAGCACATATTATGATTAATTATTAGGACAGAATTTTTTATTTTTTACTTTCGGTAGGGTTAAACGTTTATGATTAAATGCAAACACAAATTATGTCTTACTTACATCATAGAAATTATGAAATTATATGAAATTATGTATTATGAAAGTTTAACGGTTTTTAATTGATTAACGGACACTTAGTTTAATTATATTATATATTTTATAACAGTGATTGAATAATTTATTTGCAGATAAGATCATGCCTTATCTTGTTTTACTCGTGTTGCAATATAAACTGTTAAATGGCATCTGTTTGATTCATTGTATCTTGTAATGTTTGTATAAAATGAATAATATTGTATTTCTAGAACTTCTATAAAGACAATTTTGTGAATACCAAATCTGATGATCTCAAATAGTAGATTTTAGAATTATAAAATTGTTTTGCTATGTACATGATTAAGCTTAAATGAAACATACATGTTATAGTTCAGCACAAATCCCTACATTACATAAGTCGCTAAAATAGGTGTCAATTTGCAAAAGATTTTTACATCATTATATTTAATTTCTTCCTTAATCTGACGCACTAAATGGTTTTAATTTCACACCGTTTACTCATAACTATTTCCCAATGTATGAAGCGGTTCAATTCATGATTAAATTTCATGAAAATTGTAGAGACATGTGACAACATGGCCTTACAACCCAAACAATATTTCAACTAGTTCCATTATGCACAATAAAAACAAAATTAATTACTTAAATTTTAAACAGCAATTTTGGCCAATGATTATGATAAATGTGTTTAAGAATTTAATAAACATAAACATTCCCTATTGTTCAGAAGTGAACATGCAGGCACACTGTGCCCATGGCATCATCAAGTTAATTGTGGAATACGTTTCTATTTGACGTCTATTCAAGGCAGGGATATTCCCACTGAAAATGTATTAATCACATAATGCCATGTGCCCCCCATGAGGGGCTGTTTAAAGCATAAGTAAATTTTAATTAAGATTGAATGCAACATGAATATTTTTTCTGAAAATCATGCAAATGAGTAATCATATTATTATTCCAAGTAAAATTGTACTCTAATCCTCAAATCTCGCATACCAGTTATAACAAAAGCATTCCATGGAAATCCTCAATACTTAAATCTTACATGAACATTAATAACACACCATTCTTTGTGTGTAAGTACACTATAATTCTACTAAACACAAAAGAAAACGATTAAAGAGAATATTCCAACGAACTCTTATAATTAAGTGCAAAAAACAATAACACACCATGTTTTGATCAATCAAGTACCTGGAAGAACTTCCTGAATCTTGCCTTCTTGCCCCCGTCCTCATGGTTGAATGTGTCCCCCTCATACAACAACTTCAGCTCTGTAGCACAGGCATCATCTGCATTCTGCAGGAGCTCCTATAACCCATCAATAAGATCGTACAAACAATCACAAACATGAAATGAAAAACAAGCACCAATTTAACAACAATATTGTCAAAAAATAGATTTGGCTTGTTAAACCACCTAAAATGGTAAAGTTGATGTCAAACGAGTTGCATTGTAAAAATATGCTCTGCCCATTATTTCAGGATGAAATTAACAAGGGCAATAACTGTGCAATTGCAAAAGCAGGATTTGTAACTAAATGAAATCTCTCTCAAAATAAAGAAGCAATAGTTATGGCTCTTGCGCAGTGTACATTCCCTCTATGACATCTACCTACATAATAAGTTTCAAGATTATACTGTTTTGAAGATACATTCAGGACAAAATTTAAGGTAGTCGAAAAAATACAAATGGAAATATCTCTAAAAATATGGAGGCAAGAGTAAAGGCTCTCGTGCACTGCACTTGTCTAAAATAAAATCTACTTTACAATGAAGTTGCATGTTGATACCTTTTATAGTTTTCAAGTCATGCTTGGGACAAGAAATCAGACACCCGGACAGCCATACATACTGATTCCAGAATATGCCCGTTTTGATGTACAGAGGTTGAGTTATAATTACACAGATAGCACATTAGCAATAACCTTGATTATCTGTTCATCATTTTTGTACTCACCTTGATGATCTCTACATCATTCCTGTACTCCCCTTGATGATCTGTACATCATTCCTGTACTCGCCTTGATGATCTGTACATCATTCCTGTACTCACNAACGAGAGGTAGGAACTGTTCTTCAAGCTGTAAGTAAAGAAATGCAAAACCAAAATGTGAGTCAACAAATGAAGAAAGTCGCCTATGCATTTTCCAATGCAAGAAATGTCAGTGCACAAGAAGCAGCATACAGGATCCTATCCCTTCCCCTTCATGTTTCAAACTTCACAACAGTATGGATACCCAGTGGATTTCCAGAAAAAAGAATCAGAATACTGAAATCAAAGGAGTTCCTACAATCCCTGGATGATGAAGATGACAATGTCTTTGCTACAAACATAATAGATCGCTACAATTCATCACAAGTAATGAACAGATCCCAAGAAATGTCTAAGAAGGATTGTGAAACGCCTGAAGAGACTGAATGTTCCAGTGGACCTGAAGATGAAGTCATGATCACTCCATTGCAAACAAGTCAGGCACTCCTTACTTCGTTACCTCTGGCAATGTCAACGACAGTTACCTCATCAACAACACCAACTACATTGGCATACAGTTTCAGTGGATCGCAGCATGTGGTCATGTACAGTCCATTACCATCAAGTAATGTTCTGCTAACATCAACACCACCAGCAGTGTCAACGACAGTAACATCACCAATAGCAACTACATTGCCTTCAACAGAGAAGTTCAGTCTCAGCCATGACATGGCAAAATTAACTACATTAATAAGACAGCAATATGAAGAAGAAGACATGTTGCTCAAGGTCACCCTGTACCATTTGGGAAAGAACGAGATCGAAACTGCAAAGCAACAGCTAGAGAAGGTCAGAGGTCTGATACAAACTTCACGGCACAAAATCCATCAACAAATGAACATGTTAAGGTATGTTGCTTGAAATAATTACTTTAATTTATTCGTTTTATATTGTAATGTTTGATTTACTGTATCTTATTTAACAAAAGTACCAAATCATGATGGATCAAAGGTCGTTTGAAGTTTAATTACTTTGAACTCTTCAACCATGCACCAAATTTGTAGTTACTGATAAAATGTATATGAGATAAAATATAAAGAATATTATTTACATCTATGTCACAAAAAGCCTTGTGATTGTTAAATAAATGGTTTGAATAGTGGACTTTCAGAACTGTATATGGTTTTTGACAATTCCTCAATAGCACTATCAGTTCACAACTACCCAGACTGTTTTGTTATGTTCATATACCTTAAAATCCAAGCAGGTATGTTTTTGTGTACAATAATGCATATAAGATAAGAGCATTTCTTCAAATCATAAGAAGGGAAATAATTAATTCATTTCACTGAAATGTTCCTCACAAAACAGTTTCGAAACATTAATTTCAACTTCAATATTTTATATTACAAATTTGTATATGTATTATCCTTACATAATGATTATGTCTTAGACATTTCATATGGAAAACCATGTCTTGCAAAGGAATCTTAAAGGGATTTACATGTACCCCAGTGTCCTGTGAACACACTTTTTTTAATTCCCCCTATTGCCATTGTTAATAGGGGCTGTATAGGACTCACTTTGTCAATCGGTCTGTCTGTCTGTCTGTCTGTCCTGAAATTTCATCTGAGCTTCACCATACTTAGTCAGAGGTTGTAGCTAGATGATGTTTACGTCAAGTTTAAGTACGGGTCATGCCATGTCAAAAGCTAGGTCATGGGGTCACTAAGTGCATTTAAAACGCAACGTTTGTCCAGGCAAAAACTATGTCATTTGTTGTAGATTTCAAAACCAATTGATACATTTCTTCACCATCATTGGACCGTATGTAGCTTTATTGATTTTAACAGGCAAAAGGCTACTGTGCTAGCAACAAATAGGATTTTTCCTTCCAAATTTTGTCATTGTTAGCAATAAGCTGCTCACCCACTCCTAGAAATGATTCATGAACTTAATTTTCATGTATTCTTTAATGTTCATGACAACAATACCTTTAACTTGATTAACTTTATGTTCTTTGTTTTTCATTTGACAATCTGCAGTAAAAAGAATTTTACAAATCAAAAACAAAACCATCCGCACTATGAAAACTGTGTTCATTTTGCAAGATAGCAAAACAGTTTGCATTTCCTTCATTTATTTATATGTGACACTTAACAATTATCTAACATATTTGGTATTTTGTTGCTTGTGTTCTTTATAGATAGCTTGCTTTCTTTGTAAAACACAATGAAGAAGTACCATTTACCTATATTCTATATTTTATTATGAATGCTTGTCTGTTTGTTGCCAGTTCACTATTAATAAAAGATATTAATGTGTTTTGACTTCATGTGTTTATCTTTTTTCCATTGCATTACTTGCAATCCAATGGCACATAACAATTGACTGGCGTGTTTCTAGGATTGACTTATTTCATCTCAATTCATTTCTCTACTGCAAAGATTATATAGTGTACATTTAAAACCCCTCCTCAAAAAGAAAAACCTAATGCAATTTCAACAAAATATGGCAGCATTCCTCATTAGCTGCATGAGTAAAAACAAACAAGGGCTGTTTGTTAAACATGCATGCCCCCCAAATGGGCTGTCAGTTGTAGTGGCAGCCATTGTGTGACCTTGACCTTTGACCTAGTGACCTGAAAATCAATAGGGGTCATCTGCCGGTCATCATCATGCATAACCAATGTCCCTATGAAGTTTAGTTATCCCAGGCCTAAGTGTTCTTGAGTTATCATCTGGAAACCATTTTACTGCTTCAGGTCACTGTGACCTTGACCTTTGACCTAGTGNAGAATCGAATCGAATTTGGTAGGTTTGGTATCGAAATCGAATCGACGCATTTCGAACCGATTTTCGATGCATCGGATTGAATCGTTGCAGCTCTAGGTCACACCAATTTGAATTACAAAAAGCAAATTTGTTGAATTGATATCCCCGCCAATTTCAAAATGTTGTGACCGATGGAATGACAGACGTACAATGCCAATTATATATACCTCCGCCTTTGGCAACTATTGTGAAGATACTATATATTCCCTAATTAACGCCTCAAGGTGTTCATGCTACCAAGGGGGTATAACATGTAGTGCTTGTTTCATCTTTGGGGGAAAGATGGAAGGCAGAGCTCAAGATAAGAGGCGTATTTCCACAGCAAACTTTCTTAATCATTACCAAAATCCTACGTTGTGAAAGCTGATTAGAATCCTCTGGATGTAACGATTCTATCGAGCACTAAAACATGGATTTAAGTAACAATCTTGTAAAGACATTGTTACTCCCCTTATCTAGACCCCTGGTGGAAGGGCCCTTTAGATGAGGAATTTAAAGACGAAAGGGGAATTAAAGGTTTGTTGATAAGCATGATTTTTGTTTTATTTAATAATAAGAGATAAAATATTCTAAATTTTTGGAGAAATATTTCCAATATTTTTCTCACTAGCCCGACTAGGGATTACTTTTTAAATTAAATTAATTTTGATTATGTTCATGTTATTAATACATTTATGTCTTGTCACCTCTCATGATAGTTAATTATGAAGTGAAGATAAATAGACATAAATGTTAAACTTAAGGTTACTGCTCACTATTGCTTTTTTTTATATCTAAGAATCATTTTGAAAACATTACACTGTTATTATTTTTAAATTAGATTACCTTTACAATCCACACAACTATGGCTTCCTCAGTCATATTGAGCCATGGGGAATATCACAAAATGTCTTAGTGGTACTGATTACAACTCAGAGATTGGAGCTGGTCACCTCAAATCAGTTTAAAAACCCAATTCTTTGCATGGACCGTTCCAAGGCAGTGATCTCACTGTTAATCATAAGGTATGATTTAAGTTGGTTTTCTGTTATAAAAGTAGTGGATAAGAACAAAAATTTCACTCCTGATAAGATTTCCGGGAGTTTCATTATTTTCTACGATTTTTATAATACTATTGATACAAAAATTCATTTAAAAATCCAGTCAATAATTCAAATGTGTGCCTAGCGGACATATCAATTATGTTGACATTTTGGAATAAAAAGAAAATAAACCAAACCCCATCTTTAATCCTGTTAAGTTCACTTTTCCATCAGTACATCTTCGACAGTTCAACATTTAAAGGAGCATATTTAAATTAAACACATGACGCACATAGTCATTATGCTTATAAGTAAGGCCAGTAGCAGACCTAACAAATAATGGTCGAAAACCAGGGCACATTTATTGTTATTTATAAACATGGCGCTGGATTTGTTCACCCAAATACAACGCATCAACAAGAAAATAGTACAGATATTAAACGTCTTAAAAGTAACCAATATGAAAAGAATAATCAAAAGCATTAATTAAAAAAGAAAATGTGTTTGCTTTCAGAGTAATACCATGAAATATTCAGTAAAGTGAGAAAAGTTACACGTTTTCGCTTGCACAAGCCTCATGAAAATATTCACTTTTTCACTTAACTGAGAAAAATATTTCACAGTTTACCCCAAATGCAAACAAATATCCTCTACACAATCTATTTTGCTATAAAATATGCATAAAATACTTCTCTACAATTTCTAAATATATTATACTAACCCTTACCCTAACCCTAACCCAGGGTTATTTCCCCTATACCAGGCCTCGCCCGTTGTAGTTTTCCGCCTCCCAATATAAGTTGGTTTGATGAAAATAGGTTGTAATATTATAGCATTAAGCCCTAAAAATCACTGATATGAGACCATTAAGTTGATGTGTTGTAATATAATCCAGTTTATATAATAATAAAACTTTGAATGCAAAAAAGCTAGACAAGTCTTTTCCTGTACGAAATGTTCCGCCTGGAATAAGCACAGAATAGCAAACAAAATTCAGAGCGTACAAATTATTTTCGGGCGTATTTTCCTATATATGATTTTAAGAAGAGGGGCGGATTACAGGCGGATTCCGAGCGTAATCCGGGCGGAAACCAGGGGCGAATGTGTAAACAATGTGGGACGGAATTATAAATTACAGGCGGAAAGCAGTTTACGGGCGAAATTCAGATTACATGCGTAATTTCACATTACAGGTGTTACTTAAATTATTGGTGTAATTTTGATTACGGGTGTAATTAAGGTTACGGGCCGAAATCAGATAACTTGCATTTTGAAAATAAGCCCATATAAGGACAGGCCATTTGAAAAAAACAAAAGGCAATCGCAAAAGCTCACCATGAGCGTATATAGACTTATATCCAATGAAGCTTTGAAGCTGTGATTTTCTTGTTTTTAATCGTACTTCATGTGCAAATGTTTGGTACATGATATTTCAACGCAAATGTTAACATTATGAACACCATTTAACATGTGTAAATCTAGGTCATACATTTATGAAAGAAGAGGGTCATGATGGCTCTACAGCGCTAACATGCGTGATTTTTTCTTAATTTGATATGTTGACATAGTTTTTACTAAGCTTGACCCAGTCCAGTTGGTCTAAATATTGTCACAGGAAATACATTCTGGGGAAGTTTTATAAAGATTCAGTGAAAATTGTGAATATTTGAGTGGTAAAGGTTTTTCTAAAATTTGACATAGTGACCTAGTATTTGGCCCTGCTTGACCCAGATTTTAACTTGACCTAGATATTGTTAAGATAAACATTCTTACCAATTTTCAAGTGAGAAAAAAGGGTCTCTGGAGTGCTAAGAAGCTCAAAGCATGCAACATGACGCCGGACAAACACTGATCTCAACAACAGAATACCATTTGCTAAATAGCCCATTTATAATGCAAAGCCAAGGTCCAAATAAAGGTTCAGTTACATGAGTTGATAGAAAGTGGTCATAAGCAAACAACTGTGCAAGTATCAGAGAATTGCTAACTGTAAAATCTACTGTCAGTGTCAGGAACGGAACGCATCACTTCCAAGTCTAAATTAGGTCATGGTCATGGTAAAAGTGATTTTAGAAGATAATTATTGGTTGAATAGCAACATCTATGACTTTAGTGTTGTATTAAGCAGTATTGATGCTTAACAGTATGATATTAATTGGTCTATTTAACCAAATTAGGTCAAGGAAGTGTGGTTGGCTGAGCGAAAGCCAATGATAAATTAGTGACAAAGGTGTTTTAACTTTAGAGTTGTAGCAATGGTTGATGATGCTACTAGAACCAGTAAACTTTGTAGTGTTGCCGTAATAAGTTAATTAACATTTGACAACGTCTTAAAGTTACATTTTAAGAACGCTAATTCATGGTATGTCTGCTTGGCTAATGATAAATTAAATTGCCTGGATGATTTCCAATAAACACATGGTGATTGTATTATAAATCAATCCAGGGCTAAAATGTAAATTCTTGTTTACACTTAATGTTCAATTTTGTTAATATTTCTTCTTTAATTTGCCATAAGCATACCGGTACATTATACATACAAGCGGTCGAGTTTGGCTATCTAAGACATATTCAGGCTTTCCAGCAGGCCTTAATAACAAACTAGGAAAAAAATAGGAGTTCTCTGAACAAAAAACTAGGAGAAAACTAGGAAAAAACTATAAGGGTTTATGAAAAACTAGGAGTAATGTCATAAAAAATCATTCCTTTTTGTAAGTATAACCATTTCATTATACAAACAAATGCAGAAGTGGTTTGGCTGACGAAGAAATATGTAGCACTGAACTTACGCCAATTCAAAATTATTCTGTTCAGGTCACGTCCATTGCAGTTCACATGCTAGTAACTGAATTACAACATAACTTACATAGTACAGATTAGAATAATACAAATCTACTAATATTATATTACATGTATATTGAATGATATGATAGTGCATGAGGAGAGTGATAAATGCCCTTGAAGATGTGATTTGACAGAAGAAAGATTTAGAGTGCCTGTTCTCTGCACTCTCTCTCTCTCATGGGATTAGCAAAAACATAATAAACCAAATACTTTATACATGTACTACTACTGAGCATTTAAAATCCATGATAAGTAATATTTTGAACAAAGGTACTAGGATGGAGACACCGCACATGTGACCCTAGTCATGAAACCTTATTTGGATGCCATTTGTCGCTTAGTGGTAAAGGGTGAACAGCAGTTTCAAAGCCCAGGGACCAAATTTGGTTAAAGGACAACTGCTCTTTTGAGTGAGGTTTACAGGAACTTTGACATGCTAATCACCTTATCCTGCTTAAGTGGTGGTACTTTGACATGTGCAATTAGTCAAACTTGGTACTGGTTCTTGAACATAATCAAAAATTGCAAACCAAATCATGAGCACCCTTCATAGAAATATAGAATTGGTTTTAGAGATGTAACATGGAACCCTCTGAGGCATCATAAAATGTACATGACCAAGCTATCATAATGCATTTTTGAGTGGTTGAGGTTGAATTTGGAGCTTTTTGAAATGACCTTGTACCAATTGATTAATGGTATTTTAATGACTTTGTTTAACTTTTGTCAGCTTTAAATGACACAGGAAAGCAACATAAACTTTTATTCACAGTCTTGCACAAACAACAACATGCTATCGAAACACAGATTGTGTTGTTATAAGTTGCATTATTTTACCCTTTAAAATTGCTGAAATTACAAGATGTGCATTATGAATCCTGCTGATTCAATTCTCTTTATTGTAAATTAAATCAAAAATCAAGTATAAAGAAAACAACACAAAAAACAACCCTCTAATGGCATTCAAGTGTACATAAAAGTGCTTAATATAAATAATATTTTTTTTTTTACATACACTACCAATCCAACCCACAATTAAAAAAAAAAAAAAAAA
>VMBQ01004007.1:0-42043 GCA_007657795.1 Dreissena rostriformis
AAAGGATAGAGTGGTCCACCGTGTCGAAAGCCTTCTGATAACTTGTTTGTTTTATAAAAGTTCTATGTTCTTTTTGGTGACTGTAATTAATGGTTGTATTTTCACATGTAGACTTATAAATACATACCAAATCCTGATCAGTTGAATGTTAAGTGGGTACACAAAACAAAACCCGTGATGTTGTCTGTAATGTCGGATTAGGCAATAATCTAATTGCTAGAAAATGCTTCTGTACATATGCGGGTTGCACCCAGGTGCTAGTGGACATTCAACTGCCAAAAGCGATGCATAGGGCTTAGCCGTTTATCACCCATCTTTTAGTCGTCATTCAACAAGTTGCCCAAACCAATTGATCGTATTTCTGCTCTCTGCTTCACTGAACAGTTTCGAATAAAAAGTTTAAAGTAATTTTGTTTTTATTATTGTATATGTTTTAAAACTTCATAAAGGACTTATCATAAATACACATGCTAATAAGATCAAAATTAAAATTAAGTGTCGATTCCTTTCCTTCCGGAAACTTACCTATACTATCTGAATAAACCCCACAACATTCGACTTGCCTCATAACTTTGTTGCAGCAGGTTGTTAACAGGAACAGTATATGTATCACTTTCACAGCGTCAGTTATCACTTGTCCCAATTACTTTTTACGTAGAAATAAACAAGCCAAATTAATTTAATCTTTATTAAATTTGGTACATGTTCACTGTTAATGGCAACGTATTATAGCAGACTGTTATCCAGGTAAAATAAACGCTACCATTCACAAATAGAATTCAATATGCGTTCAAAGGATCATTTTTTCTTGAGGTAACGCCCTTCAGTTCTACTTTTACATTTAATGCCAAAGTGCTATTTAATGGAAATGCTTTTGTCTTTATCATGATTTAGTTGTTCACGTTTTCTTTTGCAAACAATTCCTTAGTCAGACAGAGGCAAATGGCAGACAATCGATTCTTTTAATTAAGTGGATATCCATTCACACAATTGTATTTATGTTACATGTATATTTATGTCTTTTTTAATTATCTGTAATGCATATATACTATGCATAATAAATAAATTAATCTGAAATTCTAAAAAGGTAATCACATTGTTTCGTTGCTGTCAGAAACATTAGCATACAAACCATTTGGAATTTTAACACGAAAGAAGCATGGGAGAAAGATCGATCAAAGAACCGACAGTATTTCTTCCTACCAAAATAATTCATCGGCAGTTAAGTGTATTCTGCTACATGTTTATTTTTTTTAATCTTTAGCTCTAGTGCAATCTATATTTTATTATTGATCTTATTTCTTTCCAAGAAAGTATCGATTAAAAATGCTGAATTTGTAAACTGATAACCTTGTTTTGAAAAGAAACATTCACTTTAAAAACACATACATTAACATTAACTAGTAATACAAGATTTGATGTCATATCAAAATTTAAAATGTTTTATTGTCTCTCTATTCTGCTCGTAAAAATGTGTGATAATTTTCATCTCGCAGGTCATCCGATTCCTGTTGATGAATTTCGGGGACTTCGGAGCTTTTCAAGTCTGAATTTCGGTAAACAAATAACTCACGTTATCGTTTGTATATGAATACATGGGATTATTATAAGCTCGTTAATTGAATTTGCCTTTCTAACCATTTAAATGCTTAATGAAATTAATAATCAGCATTTAATAATAAAAAATAAGTCGGTCGATTGGTTTAGACTATTGCTTTTATTCGGGTTGAAAAAATAGTGCATGTTTAACATGCTTCCATAATGTGACACAATCGGCAGTTACCGAAAACATCTATAAAATACCCACAGAGATAAACGTCAAAGCGGTCTAGTAAACAATAAAAAAATAAATACAACCAAAACAGGCTGGCATTTTTTCCCTGTTTTCTCTTCTTGTTTTTACTTGTCAAAATGTGAAATAATGATGTATTCATATTTTGTTTAATGCGAGGCACTGCCAACATTAATTTCTGAAACGAGAGATATCAAAACATTTCTGAAAGGTAACAGATTTTAGCATCTTTAACTATAATACCTGAATAAATTTATAACGCTTATTTCCTATAATTATAGTTTTGGCATTATATTCAAATATGTGTAACCATTTAAACGAATATTGTGTTTTGTGGTTTTAATTATTGAGTAGTAGTATTCAGTCAAGGTAACGTATACATGCAATGTTATAACAAACGAAATGCGTGGTTCCATGTCATTAAACAGTTTCTATGTGTCTTGTTAGTGTATAAATCCCACCCATCTTATAGATACGGCGTTCGTGTGTGCCAACAGTTGTCTGTTAAACGAATGTTAATCGGAGGGCGTCAAACAAAATGTGTCTGTATGATACATACTCATTGTATCTTACAGATATAGTTTCTTTTTAAAAAAGCACTAGTTGCAATAAAAAAATACAATTTTGTTTCTCTGGTTAACCTAATAACATTCAGTAAATTATTGTTACAAATTTCTTGTCATCCATGGATGGGTGTTTGCTTTCATAATGATTATAATAAACTAATTATTGGTCACCTATAGATCAAAAAGTTTGCCATGGAATCAACTGTAAATGAAGACAAAACTCTTACCCAAGAGGGCGAGGAGGACGCACGTTTCGTTGAAACTGCAAACACAACACATGAAAATATCGTTACTAACACAATGGTTGCAATGGAATTACCTCTTGATGAACAGCATATTGGCACTGATGAGGTTTCCAGTGTAGCAGATGCGCCGATATATGAACGTGCAGATAAAATAAACGATTTCAACGTATACATGTTTTCTAACACTGGTGTAGACACAAACACCATTCAACAAAATAATGATTTTAAAACGATTTATAATCGAATGGATCAGATGCCAGGAAACGAACAGCAATGTACAGAAGGCAATATATTATTTGAGAGCGAAGTACGCAAGCATGCTATGGAGTTCGAACAACAAATGTATGTATTTTACTATTATAAAACAATTGAATTCACAAGCTGTAACACGACTCTATACAACCACATAAAATTGGAACATAAATACACTTTATTCAACCTATACAACCATTCTGACAGGTAAAAAGTATTCACGCATAAACCGCAAAACACAAAATATGATCTGAAGAACAAATGCATGTCATCGTTCACTGTCATCAGTTTTAAAAGCCTTCACATATTTGGAATATGAAGCTTTAACGACTTAATTTTAAATATAGACGTCATTAAATAAATTTGCTGTTGTTATTTCTTTTCGCAGTGGTGTCTTAGAAAAGGAATTTCGAAATGAAAATCTGAAAATGAAGAAATCCGTTGATAATATCACATCTAAGAATAAAGAGATGGCAAATGATCTGGATAACCTGGAAAAACTAATCCGGCAACAGCAGCAGTGAGAACATTCTGAATTTAAGCATTAACTTGTGTACGCGGAAATACCTGGTGTATATCATAGACTAAAAATAATATAATATTTAAATTCAACCACTAATGTAAATTCAATTTTATAAAAACGACATAAACATATGGTTATATTTTGTGATTAAGTGATCGTTATTTTCACGGGATCAACTTTCATTTAAACTTTAAAAGGTCACATCTTTGTACTTTTGTTTCGACACAATTGTTATACTAGTTTCTGATTTTATTAAACCAGACACGATCTCCACACAGTGAAAGACATGTACGTAGTAAATATTTACGATTATTTATGTGACTTTGTTTCCATAGCCAAAATATTTCATAAAAATTAATTCGTAAAAGTTTAAAGACATAAATACTATGCAAAGAAACATATTTTCATAACTGAACTCAAGCTCAATACATTGCGGTATAGTACACTGAGACATTCATCGTTTAAATTGGCTGAGGAACATGACGCGAGTTTATATTACTGTTTACTGCATAAGTTCCAAACAATTTACACTATTCAATCCGTCCATATAATATAATGTATAGGTGAGATAAAATCGCATCTATTGTGATGAAATACATATTATGTATAACATGCATTAAGATATGTTTTAAAGTCGCGATACGCGAAAACGTATTATGTAAAATTATAAGACACAAATCGCTAAATACTATCATATTATGATAACAGGGAGCACACTATCAACTACAACATGAAAGACGTCCAACTCAATAAAGAAATGCTAGATAGAAAAATGAGTGAAAACGCAGAACTTTGGAGTTCGGTTATGTAAGTTCCTTACATATAACATATAACATATTCTCATTTTAAAAAAATGCACATTTTATGTGGATATTACACCAATTTAGTTAAGTTATTTAGCAATTAGCGCACGTCAATTCTATAAAAATAGACTTGAATTTAAATTAAATTTTGTTGGAATACATCCAATACCAAGAAAAAAAAACACACTTTATGCGACAATGCCGACAGTAACTATACATACCACTTTAATACTGACGTTTGAATATTTACAATGACAAACCAATATGTTTTCAGGCTTATCGTTGAGAGAGAAAAGGCAACAATGAAGGACCAAATCCGTTTCCTTGAGGCACTCAAACAGGAAAATCTCTTTCAAAAAGACCAGATGAAAGAGCGCATGTAGGTCAATCCCCATTGTAAACGATAAAAGAGAAATATACTGTAGTGTAAATGTTGTTAATGTTAACCATAACGAAAACAAATAGGAGGTTATTAACGTTTTATGTTTTACTGATGTTTTTATTTTATTTCTGTATACTTTGATTTAATAAATCATAGTGTCAAGAAAGTTTTGCATATTACATAATTATGTTTCTAAATGTGTCTTCATTCATTTAGGAAAGAGATGCAAAAGGCTAAAGACACAGAAGTAGCCATTCTCAGAGCGCAACTTCAGGAAGCTGAGAGTCGCGGTAGAATGTAAGTACTTTGCTTATATTTCCCTTTCAATTGCTTTAGATGATATTGTATTGGCACTTCTAATGTTCTTCTGTTAACATCCTAATATACTCCCCACCACCTACTCTACCACGTACAGCAACACATACACCACCACGAACACCGCCACCTACACCAGCACGTACACAACCAACATCAGCATCAAAACTATTACTACAACGACTTAGTCGAATTTTAGACACAAACTTAGACAAGAAATTGCAGCTGCAAAGCATCAAATAGCGATTAGTGAAAAAATACTGTCGAAAACTATTGCCGAAATGACAACAGAGGTGGAACAGCTTAAAACGAAGCGCGAAGAATTACGTGCATCACTCAGGTATACATTACATTTGTTGTTTATATTCGCCATAGTGAGAGACGTATTTTTAAATTACACTGACGAAAATTATAACAACTTATCTAACAGCTTACTATAATAGGTATTTCTTATCAATATGATTTTAATTTAAACAACTGAATTCAGTAAACGGAAACATACAGTTACGCTTTAAGCTCAATAGGCTTGTATTTATTATCAATATGAAGCTAATTTTAACAGCTGAATTCAGTGTATGAAAACATGCAGTTACGGCTAACTTCGAAATGTTGTAATGGATATGGTTTCCGCCTTTTGCGTCTACGAGGCCCCATGCTCGTTCCCCTGTCGGATAACGTTCTCCGAATATTTTCGAAAACACAAAGTACATGTTCTTTTCAGAAACGGATTGTTGAGTGTCTCTATAAAACAATTGCTTTCGATATACTTGAGCTTCGATAAATAGGTTTCAACTTTGCACTTTGGATGCACGTGTAATCTATTTACAGCAACATATTGCTTGTCTGTTGATCCTGTGTTTCAGAAACGCAGATGCAACTAATCTTCGCGAGAAACTTGCGCTAGAAAATCGGTATGTTTCAAGTTTGACTTACAATTGTTTCAAAATCAGGTGTATTAAGTTTATATGTAGTGCCCGATGCTGAATTAATAAGAGATAATAGCACATTGTCTCATGTTCCACATTTTTACACGTATTGTTCGCGAAGCTAGTTAGCAGACAAGAAAAGGTGTTTGATTTAATGTCTTTGTATTAATGTTGAGTATATTGTCATTACTTGATGCCTAATGAACATGCACATCTTTTCAAGAATTGAAATCTTGAGCGCAGAAGTGACGAAACGGAACGAATGCATATCTGTTTTGGAAACACGACTGTGGTAAGTATATTACATCTGTGCTGTGTTTTGACGGTGTTGTTATCTTTTTCTTGTTACATTTAAAATTTCCAATGATGTTTGAATCTTAATGAATCTTACATATTTGTAACAAATAATTAATCTATTCTGCGTGAATTTTGACCTTTGATATGACATATTGTTAGGAACACAAAGTATTCAATGGAGCGTTTGGATCGATTAAGCGAAGATGGCTATGAAACATACAGGTAAAAGATCATTTTTAAGTGTAAACTCTTTCTGAAGTGTAATTTAAATTCATATTGATTTAAAAAAATTCAAACTTGTTATTTATTTAAACACAATCACTCTATCCGACGTCAACATACTAATTTCGAAAAGGGTTAATTGTTCCTAAAACCGTTCCGTCCCGCAATCGGCACCGTGTTGTAGGTTTTAGATGAATACATAACATAGTCAGTTAAGATATTTGGAAATTATTTCGGTGACTTCATTTTGACACATAATACGAAAGTAATGTGCACTCGTGACCAAAAACGGTCGTACAGTATATTATGGTATATCACTTTAAAGGTGAACGCATGTAGCTTAAAAAATTTCAGCAGTACATATATATGCCAGCTCAATATCACATAAGTCGTATCAAGTCGAAAACGGATAATTGTTTTTACTATGTATTATTTTGTGTGTGTTTTGAATGAATACGGTATATCCACCAGACGGCAATTTTTTACAATTACATATATTCGTACATTAAAGATGATTTTTTAACTCTACAACGAAAATCTACTTGTCATATAGAAATTTTTATAATACACATACCTGATTAGAACATGAAACAATGATTCAATTAAATAGTAAGGTTCTGTAAATAGTCTGATTATATGTTCTTGCTACAGACGAATAGTTCAACGGTGGAAGGAAGGCGACGATCGTTTGAATGTTAAAAGCGAAAAAATAAAACAGCAATTTCATCAAGGCGATGGTCAGTCAATTGTAGATACACTGACCTGGGTTCAACACGAAATTGCTAAATTCCAAAGAGGCTGCACTCATGAAACCCAATTGCAGCTAATAACGGACGTTATCAACAATGCACGCCTTGTATGTATTGATGACCCTCAATGTAGTTTTTCTGATAGGTCACGAACGAGATTTGTTGCATTTCTAGATATAATATATAGTTTGGTAATTTAACGATATTTTAGGTCCAGACTCGTTCATTTTTGTCCACCGCAATGATGTCCAGATTAATTGCAAAAATGTACATTAACACGGTTTTGAAAATTGAGCTCCACTGCGTCTTTGTGTGTGAAAACGTGGTTTTTCGGACTGAAGCCCAAATTACCTCATTACCGCTATTTAACATTTAAAGGAGATTTGTTTACGGATACACAACTTTAAATTTATTATTTGATATTATTTGTTTAATTTCTCTGAAATATTTGTATAACGTTAGAACAATTCATGTTTTTTTTATTGTGAAGAAGAAAATGGGCATGTGTCTTTCAGAAACTTATTAAAGTTAATAATAGATCATGTAAGAGAAATTTTCACTGATTGGATATGGAACACAATTTGACAATCTAAATACGATGTAAATAAAGTTCACATGCATTTCTAAAATCAATTGATTATTATTCTATGTTGGGCTGGTAAGTTTGTAAAACCAAATTTATGGTAGTATTTCTAATTATATAAACATGCTCAATGATGACGACACAATGCCATCCGTTAAACGTGAAGCTTGGCATAAGCAATGTGCTGTTCTAACCCCAATAAACGAATATCAACACACTATTATTTATCCGTACAAAAGGTAATTGTGGAGAATAATCGATACCTTTTCCTGACTAATCGATACCTTTTCCTGACACATATTTTGTGGATTAATGTAGCATTATGAAGCTATTGCACCAGTTTCCGGCTAAAATTAAATGAATCAACAGTTTCTCGATTAATAATTGAAATATTCTGATTCTTTACCAATTTCAAACTTAATTTGCGAGAAATCTTTGTTTAACGTTCCAAAAAGTTATACATCATATCGAAACTGGACTGAAACATATAATTTAAACACCATTTACTATATGTCCGCCCGACAGCATGTTGCTACACATAATTTAAACAAATGTATAATTTATTTTACTTTAGGGCGATTTTTCTGGAATTCGGACATATCAGGTATGTTGCTTGATTTAATTTAATAAACACACATTTTGTACTCGTTTTTGAAGGTCAAATAGAAAATGTACTCTTATCTCTCAAAACATATCACAGATCATAATTTAACATTTAAGAAGGCAATGCCACTGATTGGATATGGACAAAATGGTTCCGATAAAAAATTTAAATGAAATGTACAGGAAATTTTAGAATCAATCGATTTATCTTCTTTGCTCGGCTGGTTAGGTTGCAAAAACCATGGTTATGGTAGTGTATCTAATTGAATAAACATGATATGTCTACCAGTTGTATTTAAAAAGCAATCCGTTAAATGTTAAGCTTTGCACAAGTGATATGTTTTCTGACATCAATATATATATATATATATATCAACACACTAGTATTAAGAGAAAAAATGTTTTTGTATCAAAGAAGCGAGAATTTGCCCTGACACATGTATTGTGGACTGGTGTAGCAATTTTAAGCGGATTTCCTGACACATATTTTGTGGATTAATGTAGCATTATGAAGCTATTGCACCAGTTTCTGGCTAAAAATTAAATGAATCAACAGTTTCTCGATTAATAATTGAAATATTATGATTCTTTACCAATTTCAAACTTAATTTGCGAGAAATCTTTGTTTAACGTTCCAAAAAGTTATACATCATATCGAAACTGGACTGAAACATATATTGTAAACACCATTTACTATGTGTCCGCCCGACAGCATGTTGATATCCATGATTTAAACAAATGTATAATTTATTTTACTTTAGGGCGATTTTTCTGGAATTCGGACAAATCAGGTATGTTGCTTGATTGTAAAAACGATGCTTTTAATGCGCAATGACGTTGTTAATATGTATATCTAAGACAAATCACGAATGTTAATGTGTGGATACTATATGCATTGGTAATTCGAACATGACCTCTCTGATAATGATTTTGAAGAAATAGAGGATATTTGTTGGTTTGGGTGGACTATCGATTTTAATTCACGAGTGATCATACAAAATGATATTTTTACGATTGGCGCAGCGACGAGTGAATTGTTTTAATTTTTTTATGATCACGAGCGAATTAAAATCGATATTCCACACATTCCAACAATTTGTTTTTATTTTTTGCTTTATTTCACCCTTTATTTACATAGTGATTTAGTTTCACTGTAGAATTTTGCTGGAATTAAGACGTCATTTCGTCCTAATAATGACATCATTTCATAGTAAGACAGTGAATTATATCGATAATATCTGTTTGAAACAGTGAATTATCAGTTTTATTTCACTGATGTTTCTCTATAAACCACCGGAGAATATAAAATAATTAGTATTTTTTATTTGTAACATAATAAGTGGATTTGGTTACTTAGTTATCGCTAATGAAGTTTCGGAGATATTATTTTGGTAAGCCGATTGCGTTCCACAATGACGAACGACTGATATAATTTTGGATTATTTGAGGAACGTCACGGCAATTCGAATTCTTTGTGTTCATTTTTTTAATTAACAGACCAATTTGTCATGCAACCAATGAATTTGTGTAGAGCCCCCAAATAAGGTCATTCAGCTACTCATCTATAAAGTTCGATGTTTACTGATACAAAACTTCAAATTTAATTTTTGGCATTAAAATGAGCATAATGATACGTTCCGTTCGGCTGTAATATTCCACTGAATTTTAATCAAGATCTATGCGGAATAATCAATTATATTTGTTTAAACAAGTATATATTTTTGAAACGTACGAAAAAAATGACACATTTCTGATTATAATTGATGTCATTGATGACAATTATTTAGTTTATGTCTTTGAAGCAGTTGTTGCAAATTTAATAAACACACATTTTGTACTCGTTTTTGAAGGTCAAATAGAAATGTACTCTTATCTCTCAAAACATATCACATATCATAATTTAACATTTAAGAAGGCAATGCCACTGATTGGATATGGACAAAATTGTTCCGATAAAAAATGTTAATGAAATGTACAGGATATTTTAGAATCAATCGATTTATCTTCTTTGCTCGGCTGGTTAGGTTGCAAAAACCATGGTTATGGTAGTGTATCTAATTAAATAAACATGATATGTCTACCAGTTGTATTTAAAAAGTAATCCGTTAAATGTTAAGCTTTGCACAAGTGATATGTTTTCTGACATCAATATATATATATATATATATCAACACACTAGTATTAAGAGAAAAAATGTTTTTGTATCAAAGAAGCGAGAATTTGCCCTGACACATGTATTGTGGACTGGTGTAGCAATTTTAAGCGGATTTCCTGACACATATTTTGTGGATTAATGTAGCATTATGAAGCTATTGCACCAGTTTCTGGCTAAAAATTAAATGAATCAACAGTTTCTCGATTAATAATTGAAATATTATGATTCTTTACCAATTTCAAACTTAATTTGCGAGAAATCTTTGTTTAACGTTCCAAAAAGTTATACATCATATCGAAACTGGACTGAAACATATATTGTAAACACCATTTACTATGTGTCCGCCCGACAGCATGTTGATATCCATGATTTAAACAAATGTATAATTTATTTTACTTTAGGGCGATTTTTCTGGAATTCGGACAAATCAGGTATGTTGCTTGATTGTAAAAACGATGCTTTTAATGCGCAATGACGTTGTTAATATGTATATCTAAGACAAATCACGAATGTTAATGTGTGGATACTATATGCATTGGTAATTCGAACATGACCTCTCTGATAATGATTTTGAAGAAATAGAGGATATTTGTTGGTTTGGGTGGACTATCGATTTTAATTCACGAGTGATCATACAAAATGATATTTTTACGATTGGCGCAGCGACGAGTGAATTGTTTTAATTTTTTTATGATCACGAGCGAATTAAAATCGATATTCCACACATTCCAACAATTTGTTTTTATTTTTTGCTTTATTTCACCCTTTATTTACATAGTGATTTAGTTTCACTGTAGAATTTTGCTGGAATTAAGACGTCATTTCGTCCTAATAATGACATCATTTCATAGTAAGACAGTGAATTATATCGATAATATCTGTTTGANGGACTGCACAGGCCAATCTGGGACGACACTTAACGCACATGCATTATGCCCAGTTTTCTCAGAACGCGACTCATATATGTTTCGTTTTTCTTCTGACCATACTTGAATTGATTTCTGCATAAAATAAAACACAACAATTATCGTTTATTCTCTCGAGAAACATCGTTCTCTGTACGCAACATAATTTATGAGTTTTGATTTAAAGAATAACATGCCAAAGTAAATCAATAATTTATTAATTGAAGCATTAAATTGCTTCACTAACATTAACAACAGATTCGTTGCTTGTTATTTTTCGGCTGAGAAGAAAATCCTAGTTGTTTATCACTAAATCGATGATTTTGATGGCGCAGTATATTTAATGTGTATTTATAAAGGTGCTGTTTTAATGATGTTGAACCTTATAACACATTGTTTCCAACAAAGACATTCCATATTGAAATACGTGTTAATAATAAAAAAGGGAGGTAAACCAATTTATATGATTTTGGAAATAGTTTCAGTATGTGATTTTGACTCCATATTATTTTGAAATGTAAATATACGACAACTTCTTTTTGACGTGCATTTATCAGCTGCCGTGTTCATATCGTGCTTGAAAACATAAAGATTGTGATTACATTAAAAGGCATTTTGATGTTAACCATATTGTCTACATACCTTGGTCTCTGTCTGCGCCCTGACTCTTAGATGGGGTTTATCTGTAAACTTCGTATTGATACATGCCAACGCATGGAAATGACGCCTTTTTGACAATGTATTTAATGATAAAGCACTTGACTTAATAACCCTTACTGTGATATCTGATAAAACTCACAAGCAAAGGCAATCTTGTCACTTAAGTTGACGCAAGGTAATGTGTTAAACAAGTGTATTTTCGAAAATCAGACAGTCGCTTTGAAATAGGCAAAGACGATATTCAACTCGTCATTGATAACTGTTTTCATTCATTTAAATGTCGATATTGTTTGTTTGTGATTGGCCAACTCAATATTTGATTTACAACTGTCGGCTTATCAATATGAATATGCAGTTATTGATTAAAACAATCATGATTTCATGACACCTTTTTCCACGATAATGAGTTTGCAACACATATATCAGCAACTGTTAACAGTATAACTGATCAGATATCTTAACTTGTATCTTCTTGTATTAAGACTTACAACGTTTTTGATAAGTATAATATTTTGAAAAAAGGAATGAAAATCCAATATAATACTTATTTCATTAAATATGTCATTTAATAGTTCCCTTTTAAAAACAAAGAAAAGAATAAACGTTAGTCCATGAAAACGATATAGTTATGTTTTTTACTCTGAATTGTAACAGAATTGTTTGACTTATAAGTGAAAAATGTCTCTTTTTTCCCATATAATACGATTTCAGCCGCCTCCATTTCACCCATTTTGTATAACTAGTCAGTGACTTTTAAGAAGTTGTAACAGAGAGAGATATAAAAAGTAATTAATATTAAAGACGATAAAACAAAGAATTGACTGTTCTTTTACATGTCCGGAATAATATCATAATGTAAAGTGTAAATGCTCTTTTCGAGAACTGGACAATTGATACAAAACAAGTAATTCTTAGGTAATTCTTAGGTTTAAACATGTTGTTAAGGACAAACTATAAAAATCGTGAGTTATATATGTGTGTTGTAAAATCATGTAAGCTAAAACCAAAACTGCAATAACGATACGTTTTACAATTGTTCAATGCATAAGTTTCTATCATTGTTGTTATCGAATCAACCATAGATCAGGAGTATTTAAGGATTTTAATGCGACTACATGAATATTCATTCAAGAACAAACGTAAACACTGTTGGAAATCAAAACTAGTATTTGTAAAGTGGTTATACATATGCACGATAATTAGTAATTGCTTCAGACCAATTTGTCCCAATTTTCGTAGATTTTAAAATAACTTGGTCATTGTTTATAAGTAACCTTTTTTGTTGGAGTTGTAATTGGAAACAATTGAATCTGTATTTATCTATTTAAGATTAAATGCGTTGAATTATCTTTTTGCTAAACAATTAAAATACCTTCTTTTAACAATATGCATTTCGGAAAATTGTATACAACTATAAATTAATACTACATTAACGTTCATATCTTTTAAAAAAGGAACGATTTCTGAGAGTATTTTTTGTTATAACTTCAAAGAGCGCCTACCATTTTTATCGGAATATAAGTTTTTTAAACGCTCTAATAAAAAAGAAAGAGATACTGCGTTCTTTAAAAATCACCATACAGCGATAATATCATTTTAGAGATTTTAATAATTTGCAATTCGACGTTTGGTTAAGGCCTCCCATGGTCATTACTATTAAGTGCTCCATCGATTACAACGTACAGTACAGGCACTGTAAAGGGAAAGAGTATCCATATATAAAACACGCCGTGCTTGCCGAGAGTAATCAAAACAAAAATTTCTCTTTTTACCGACAGTGACTTTTATCATTTACCTTACCTACAAAGAAAGTTTCTTTATTAATAACAAGAGTTCCGCGGTCGGAGACATATGTCCCCCAAAACAGGGCCTAGATTTCACACTAATTGTGACAGTGACCTTGACCTTTAACCTAGTTACCCCAATTTCGATAGGGGTCATCTTCTGTCCAAGGCCAATGCCCATGTGAAATACAAAGTCGATCGGTCAATTGTTTGACGAGTTATTGATCGGAAACGATTTTCACACTTATTGTGACCGTGACCTTTACCTTTGACCTAGTGACCCCAATTTCAATATTGGTTATCTACTTTCCAAGGCCAATTTACATGTGAAATATCAAGTCAATCTGTAAATTGGTTTACGAGTTATAGATCTGAAACGATTTTCACACTTTTTGTGACAGTGACCTTGACCTTTTACCTAGTGACCCCAATTTAAATAGGGGTCATCTACTATTCAAGGTTAATGCACACGTAAAGTATAAAGCCAATCGATCAATTCGTTAAAAAGGTATTGATCGAAAACACCCCCTAAACAGGGCCTTGATTTTCACACTTATTGTGACAGTAACCTTGACCTTTGACTTAGTGACTTCAATTTCAATAGGGTTCATATACTGTCCAAAGACAATGCATATGTAAAGTATCAAGCCAATCGGCCAATCCGTTCAAAAGTTATTGATAGGAAACGAACTGGTCTACCGACAGACACACAGACCGACCGACAGACCGACCGACCGACCGACCGACCGACCGACCGATCGACCGACCGACCGACCGACCGACCGACCGACCGACCGACAGACCGACCGACTGACAGACCGACCGACCTTCATTTGGCAAAAACAGCATATACCCCCTTTTCTTCGAAGGGGGGCTTGAAAAAAACATACTTTCGAAACTGGTCGTCGCTTTGTTAAAACAGAAAAACAAACATTTATTATTAAACGTCAATAAAGAAGAACATAAACACATAATATTACAAAAGAAAACAAGTGATATGTTTGAGAAACACAATGTCCCCTTTTGAGCGATTTTGACCCATATATTTGACCTTTGACCTTGAAGGATGACCTTGACCTTTCACCACTCAAAATGTGCAGTTTCATGAGATACACACTCGTGCCAAATATCAAGTTGCCATTGCAAAAGTTATGGCCAATGTAAAAGTTTGTGCAAACAAACCAACAGACACACTAACCAACAAACAGACAGTGCCAAAACAATATGTCCTGGGGGACATAAAAACGTTCACATTCTGCGTGTAGTGCAGTCCTCACTTGATATTGACGCCCAGTATTTGCAATGCATTTGACACATGTCATAAAGGAAATTTCGGTAAAATACAACTAAATTCCCCTATTGGGAGAGTCGTATACCCAACGCATCTGGAAAAGTTGATAAACGTCATACGAATCCTATTCAAAGAATGGGGTTTGTTAGAAAACATAATAATAATGTATACTATTTATTGAAATAAAAAAAAAACATTTAAAGCAAACCATTTAATAAAACTGTGTGCGTTGAGCGCATTGTTTATACTTTCAATAGAAATTAAAGTACCTTTTCCATCGTGTATTTCATATAATGAAATAAGATTGGATTTGGCAGATATGAGCATAAAAAGTCGTTTTGCAAAGGCATTCTTATAAAGAAATACTAATTAAAACGTAATTATGCCATTGTTCTTTGTTTTGTCACTTTTAAACAGTTGATATAAACATTTCCGTATCAGTCAATTTATATAATAATTAATATAAGGTTATTGAAATTATACAGTATAACGTGTATTTAACGTTCGGTTAATATTAAAGTTTATAAAAGAACACTGGCACAATGTAGATTCCAAATTAATCAGCGAAGGGAAAAAAATATTTTACATCATGTTTGTGTGATGGGCACTATTGTTTTTTGTAATGCTTTATCTTTATTCGTGACAATATGTCATTTTCCAATTAAAAATACTTTATATCAAATATAGGTTACACACCACTTACTAATTGATTTCTTTTCTGGCTACTCTGGTACCCAATACATTTTGGTCATAAATGTTATCGTTGTAGTATATGTTATTGTTCTTTAGATCAAAATTGTTTCACATTTTTATGTTTATTTGTTTGTCGCCGTAGAGTGTCAACAGTCAACTCGAACTGGCTGCCTTTTCAACAGGTAGGTAGTGCGTTAATGTTGTAAGAGAATGTCATTGACAATCCTTAATCAAATAAGCTAGTCAAATCTATAATGTGAACCATTGCATGTCCAAAATAAACACAACCATGTAGCTTTTTCTTGATTTTTCTTCCATTGAAAAAACAAGAACAACAACACCTATATTGACGAACCTGTCATTAATCTACATAGTATAAAGACAACTTACTTAATATATCACAAGTACATGTATTGTAATACCCGTAGTGTATATAAATTTTAAATATAACACAGACCTGTAATTAAGACAAAAGCTAAAATTTACACTGATATGTTATTAAGACGAAATCTAAAATAAGCACACGTATGCAAACATACATGTCAATCTTATCTGTACATGTTGGTATACTCAGTGACGCTTATAACTCAATTTTGGTACCGATATAAAAATCACAATAGATTGTTATAAGCTTATTACCCAAATCGTCCAAAACCTGCAGTTGTTAATTTTGCATGACCATTAGTATCTGCTTAAACGTACCACATTTGATACATGCAATGTTGTGTGTTATGGAAATGACGGAGAATGACATTGGTACAAATCACAGCGAATTAAACAAAAGCTTTGCGGCTAATTAATCTATAAATCGACCAAAGCGTTAAAGTAACACTAATCAATATATTCTGAAACAATAATAGAGGCAGCTTTTGAGCTAAGTCATACCTGTTTTGTGGCATATTTTAAATGTTGCTTACCAGGAAAAGCATACGGGGCACTTATAGTAGCGCCGATAAGCGCAATAACTGTTTGTAGGGTTTTAGATAATAGCGCAACATACATTTGTGCAACTGCCACAAGGCCACACCGATAATTATCCATTCTTCTTAACAATAAACCTTAAAGTAGGTATGCCTCAAAATATGATATATTTATAATGCCAACCAGTCCTTTCGGCATTCCTGTTAATGTATACCAAAAAAACAAGAGGATATGGTTTTCATACCATAAACGCCAATAAACACACATGATTTTACGTTACATCATTAACAATAACAGAAATATCGCCCGACCCCGTATGTACAATTACAATTGAGCTATTGTTCAACCCAGAAGTTAAGTAAAATGTGATCATTATTTCTCGAACAAATTAAACTGTATCTGTTCAAGACAAATATATAGCCATTACCCAGTAGTCTTATGTAAAGTCAGTATTGCCTGGTATTAATCAGTTAGCGCTTATAATTGCGTGTGAGTAGTGACCCTTACGTTCGGTCATTTCTGTTTTTAAACGTGACATTTAAGACGTTTCGCAATTTACTCTGTTTTGCTTCTTCGAACACTCCATGAACAATATATTGAACACTATTTAAACGTAATTGTGGTTGTTCGTTCTGCAGTCGGACGTTTTCGCTGTTTTCTTGTCCGAATTTTGCCGCGGAGTTCGCAGTTTTAAATTTGCATTACGAAGATACGATCGAGTCAGAAACTTGTTGAAAATAGTTTTTTTTTCACCAAATAATACGTTCTTGCCGGATCCATGAAGTTCCCTGCGTAAGTCGTTCTTATAAGCTTTGATTTGGCTCGCAATACACTCCATTGCATTTTGGATTGATAATATTTTGTGCTGAATTTCTTGCTTAAGTAAGATATTGATGGATTCGGCATTTTTATTTGTCCATGGCTGTGATATTTGTTTGTGTTTTAATGGCATATTCACACATTTTGTCATTGGTATCAAATGTCGTTCAAAAAAAATTGAGAAATAGGCATTGTCACTTATTATTTGTTTTTTCGTCATCTGCTCGCTGGCTAAATTAAACGTCGTCTGCACTAAATACTAATCCTCACGAAGGCTTAAACATGGAATCGATCACATGGGTTCTTGTTGTTTCACTAATTCCCTCCCTTTGCATCCAATGTGTCATATTGTCCTTTACATGTTTCGTACAAAGAAGCACATTCGAATTTGGAAGCTTTTTAGTAGTGCGTTTCTCATAGCTGTTTCGTCGTCAGTTCCAAACGCAAAGTTGTCAGCACCTAATTTATTTCGAATGTGATCTTAGAAGTTTTTATATGCGTGTTCATGTCCATTACATATTAAACATATAGGGCCCTTTGTGATCGGGAATTGATTGTTTTTTCTTCTTGTAACTGACTGATTTTTAAAAGACAAGGCAGAAACATTAAATCGGCCAATATTAAACGTCCTGTCGATTCCGATAACACTTCAGCTGTCTCCTTCACAACTTCGTGTAATATAATTAGATTTTCATGATATATGAATATAACAGGGTCTATATGTTTGGTCAATATAATTTCTTTTACGAAGTCATTGTTATTTAAATCTGATATTTCGCTTAAAACTTGGTCGGCCACATTATCTGATCATTTTGGTATGTTTTCCATTTTCTTTTTTTCAATTTTAGATTTTGTGTTGCACTTGTCTGGCAGAGTTTGGTGCTTGGAAGCTGTCTTCGGTGGCCATGTCACTCACTGCTTGCGTTGCTGTTTTTCGTCCTTCAAGTACTTTGCCACACGGAGCATTTCGGGATTCGTTCGCTGATATTTCCGCCTGATAAGGCGTTACCATGTATTTGACAATTTGTCAGTGCTTTTTAATACTCGGCGACACATTTCAGATGCAGATCATGCTGCCGGTGGCTTTTGCGACGATTACAATGCGTCTCAAATAGGAGTCACCCTTTAATTGTGCATAATACCGATGTAGTTTGCATTTTTTTTCCGGTTGAGGGTACATATCTGATTGCCCTATTAATCTGATACTTGGAACAGTATAACCCGTTGTATTTGTACACAGGTTTTATACCGCTGCTTTCTGTAAATGTCCCAAACTGGTTTACAGTGGTAACAGCCTCCCATATGCCACAGTCGTCAACAAATTCAAATCTAGATCTGATCCTTCCAGGGTGCTTCAGTACAACATATGCGTTTATTTTTTTTCATCGCATGGAATACTATTATTTTGCGTTTCTGTCTTTCATTTGTGAGACAATTCGAACCGGGTAATTGTTTAATACTATCACTGCCGCTATCCGAATGTCCGTTCATATTACTGTTGTCTTTAGTTAGGCGTTCCCGCGAATGCCAACAGATCGCTTTTGGGGAGCCGCCATTCGTTGTATTTGTTTGTCTTTTTACCGAAAAAGGTTTTTATCGGTGGAAGATCAGTTGAAATGTAAGAGTCTTCGGTGTCCATCGTTCCATAAAGATGCTCTTCAGATGAGCGTGTGTCGACACTGTCATAAATGACTTCATAGCGGTTACCGATACACACCGAACTCTCTGACCTTGGATGCTTCGGGGAGGTAATGCAACGCTTTAATGCCACTGTCCATATCTCTGACACGTTTACATCAAGGTCGTAGGCGCCGTCCCTCACTGGTGTGCTGCTAGTATGTGCCCGTTGCTGCGTTACTGCACAACAATGGTTGACCGAATAATACTCATCGCTGACTGGCACATGTCCCATTTCATACCAAATGATAGTCCGCATGGCCTCGTTGTCGCTGTTTTCATGGGTAAACACTTTGTTGAGTTCCTTGTGTGCATTTTCGTTTTTGTTGGCGAACGGGTATATCAACTTTATCGGATCAACATCCGCCAAAGCAAGAATCGTCCAGCCTGTCGAATAACAGCTAACTTCTGCCGAATCCAGGCATGAACGATTGTAGCTTTCCGCCAGCTTATCGAGTTTTGCTGCGAGATGATGTGATCGGTAATTGCGTATGATATCGCAACTCCCTGCTCAGTCCTTCATTTCCACAGAGGAATATAGATACTGCGTTGAACTAACAGTCGCCACTCCGGTGGTGATTCTTGAAATGCCTGGCTTATCAGTGCATAGGTCCAAAATATCGCTGGCGGCGATATCCACTGTAGGGAACGTTTTTACTGTCCCAGAAGGCACCATTGGTCGAACTCCAAACATTATCTCCCTTGACACCGCATCTTTCATCTCCCAGAACAACGTCTACCATATGAAAATAAAGAAGATCGTCACTGCAAAATTATGGTAACCAATAATAATGTTCGTACTCGGGCGAAAACAATACGGAACTGATCGGGTGTTTGCAATGTAAACTAAAACATAAATATACATATATTTATGAAAAAAGAGACTTTGAGTATTCCGTAGAAGAAATCAAATTTAAATGTTAACAAGAGCACCGCCTAGCGGGTGCAGACCGCTCATCTATTTTTGCTTTTTAGAGGTGAAAGGACCTATCACAATACTTCAATCAAAAATGGGGGAGGGGTGGGGTTGGAGAGGTGTGTATAGTGTGGGTGTGTGGTCATTTATAAACTTTCCAAAAAGAAAAGAAAGAAAAACAAGAGATGTGTTTGTCAGAAACACAATGCCCCCTACTGCGCCGCTTTGAAAAAAAAAGACCTTTGACCTTGAAGGATGACCTTTACCTTTCACCACTCAAAATGTTCAGCTCCATGAGATGCACATGCATTAATTTTTTTTACCTTGAAGGATGACCTTGACCTTTCACCACTCAAAATGTGCAGCTTCATGAGATACACATGNTATATAAAAGTACAAAGTATATAATTATAATGATGCCTGTGCTAGTTAAGTCTTGAATATAAAACAAAGTTAACAGTCTACTTGGTTCATAATCACCAGGAATTCGTCATGCACGAAACTCGGCCAAGGCCATGACCACCTAAGCAAAAATGGTTAAATTAAATATACAAACTATCATACTTCAGAATCCTTATAAGGGAAGAAATTCACGTAAATTTCCACTAGTCTTTTATTTTACAGAAATTGACCATTTGCCTTTATAGAACACTGTCCCCTCAACCAAAAAATACATTTTTAAGCTTTCAAATTGCAGACATCTGTTTTCAGTCTGTGACTTTCAGACTTTCTTTAACATACACTTACGCCATTGGATTCAATGTTTTGCAAAGCTTTATAATGATCTAGCAACACCAAAGGCACTTAAATAAAGACAAGGAGAGGAAAGATGGCAAATAAATAGTTACATTGATTGGGTTTAAGATCAGCATTTATCAAATGGCCGTGTCATACAATTTAAGTCCGATTTGATTCAATAGAGGATATGTGTTGGAATCTGTGGAATCTCGATTGTATTTCACGAGTGATCATACACAATATGTGTTCACGAGTTGCGCAATAATTACTATAAGTGTGCATGAAAGTATGTGAGAATAATGCACATTTCAGTTATACTCAAGCGTTTTTCAGTTATACTCAAAGATATTTGGCCATTTACATGTACATAATGGTAGAACAAAACTATGCATATATATTTGACATCCTGATGGTATGCATGTTTATACATCAAAGAGTTATTTAGCTTTGTAATCACATTATTCTTCGTGATGTTTAAGGGGCGTGTTCACAGATTTTTATATTTTTGAAAAATATTATTAAATTAATTTGCTTACAAAACTGTAATATTTGGAATTGTTTGAAACAATTATAGTTACAAGGAAAAAACATATAAGATGTACCTGCCCTGGGGACCTCTAGAATCAAAAGCTAACACTATATCTGGCAGGCTATAGAATCTTTATTGCAGTTCAAACCAAATGTCAGTATAACATATTTTTGTAAACTATCGATTAAATAATGTAACAAACGCTTTATAAGTTCTACCATTTTGATTGATGATTATCAATAAACAAACATATGTGTTACATTTTTCTTAATCAGGAATATTATTTTGCTTGTTTGAATATAATGCATACATTCTTGTCTGAATCTATGACAATTTTTTTGTCATTTTGCCAAACTGTTAACAAATGCATTTAAATGTTCTTTATTCACTTACATAACTTTTACAGGAATGTGAGGATCTTTTAAAGCAACGATTTTGATCCCCCACATTTCTTAGAGTTGATTATTTTATTTTGCCAAATCACTGATAATTGGCTGACAAAGAAAGAAAACTTCTTCAACACTGAACAAAGAAAACAATAATCTTATATAAATATTTTGATGTCCAGGGAATTAATTCAAGTCAATAATTACATAATATACATGTGTGTTCTAAGGATGCCTTTATTTGGCAGTAAACGCTAACAGCATAGTGCCCGTGACATTGTTCCATTCAAGAGACCTTTGGACAATTCAAACAACATAATAAAAGTTTCAAAACCAGATAATTCTGAGTTCTTTCAAGCAGTATTGAGTAATGCAAATGAGAGATTACATAATGCTTATTTACCATTTAATTATTGAAAACATGAACACCATAAAGGATTTATGCATCTTAAGACCATTCATTTCCTTCGTGTCAAAGACACTCTTATTAAAAGATTTAAAAAAATAATAATCCAGGAATAGTTCTCTAGAATTAAGATTTGCTTGACGTTTACTTAATAAACTAATCATACCTGATTCTAGGATTAACCAAGTAAAAACTTTCAGTAATTGGAGAAGAGGTACTGTGTGAACTAAGGCAGTCAATAGACCTCAAAATGAGACATAGAAATAATCTTGCTTTTGCAACTAATTATATTTGTGTATATCTTATACAGACCAGTATATGAAAATCTTTGAGGTTTCCAAAAATGTTTAATTATTAATATTGCCAGATATTACTCTCAGTATAACTTTATATACGTGTACGCAAAGGTTCTTTTGTAAGGATTGTTTGTTCAGATTTACATCATTAGTTTTATTTAGGGCCATAATCAAAGTTATTTCCGTTTAACGTACTTTCTTCCTATGTTTACATCTTACTTTTAATATTTTAATAAAAAAAACATATTTGTTGATATTGCATCATTTAACGGTAATTTTGTAATTATTTATTTTTAATTGCATTGTTTGTTGCGTTTTCTATCCTTTACTTTTTGTTACAAACAACTTTGAGTCAAACGTCGACATTTTATAACTGCATACTCTGAATTCTGCAGGCTAACGAAAATTGCTTTAAATAAAACTTTTCGGAAACTTTCCACAGAGTACATGCTCTAATAAAAACTATACAATTCTTGTTTTAGCGGTCTCATAGTAAAATTACATTAAAGTTTTGCAGTATACAGTTTCACTTAATTGTATTATTTTTATTTTATTTTATTATGTTTAATCACACTTATACGGTATAGAATCATAGATCGATGCATATTATTAAGTTAATTCCAGAGTACAAGGAGACGATTTTAGAACAAGATAACCAAACTCATGGTAACAACATAAGCAACCAATAACATTCATATTGGGCAACTCATATTTCAAAATGGCTGATAAAAGTAAGGCTACAGTAACGTTTGGACGACATAAATCGGAGAGATCCTCATTGTTTAAATGCTTTAAATAATTACTGAGTTCTGATGGGTTGATAATGAAGTTACTACGCGTAATTTAGCTTTCAGCATCGCGTACACTACACCTCTGTTTAATGTCTTTATGGGTCAAGTTTTAGGTTGAGCGCTCTATAACCGGTTTAAACCCCCATCGCTTAGCATCGAACGTTCCAAGGCGGTGACCCCAGCGTTATTTTTATGTGTGTATGTTGTTTCGTATTGTTTCGTACTGTACTGTTTTGGCAATTGGTCACTTGCCATAAATGAAGGACCACGAAGGTGTGCATAATAGGAATGCAATACTGCTGGAGCTGCTGGAGTTTCACTTCTTTATATTTATGACTAGTTAAACAATTGTAAGAAGGTTAGGGTTGAGTGGGGACTGAACCTGCAACCCCTGTGTGCTGGCACCAGTGTGTTAATACAAGACAAGAGCAGCAAACAAACAAGCTATAGTGCTTTTAAGTAGCCAACTACAATCAGATATTGGGCCTTCTGCAGATTCTATTAAAATAGTAAGCTTCTGCTGCCCTAGACAACCAGACTTAATGTCATGGTGCTATTTAATAGGTGCTCACCTGAGACCCTTCTCAGAAGGTGGAGTTAAGAAGAATACAAGTACTTAATAACCATAAATATTTAAAGCTCCATTAAAACTCAAAATCAACGAATATTTCGTTAAATAGCCAAAATGTCAATGCTAGATGTGGTCTGGTAACACAGATTTAACAAGATACAAAATGTTCTTTTTTGTTTTTGTTGTACAATACATTCTATTTTAATTTCCGGCAATGATATCTATTCATACGACATACACACACTAAATTGGTACATAAACATGTGTTGAATGTATTGTTCCACAAAAAAATATAAAAGATCATTTCGTTTCTTGTTAAATCTATGTTAACAGACCACATCTAACGTTGAAATTTGGGCTATTACTATAAGAAACACTGATTTTGTATGGGTTAACTTTATTTACAATTTAAAAAAAAAATATTCGTTGAGTTTGAGTGTTTATGAGGCTTTTATTTCTAGGCACATTTTTATTTTTTTAAATTGGCTGAGATATCAGTAGAAAAAAATGTTCTCACCAAGTTTAAGAAAATTTGACTTGAAATATGACTTCTAGAATGTAAAGAAGCTTTTTCTTTAATTTGATCAAATAAATCGGCCGAGATATATTTAGGACAAATGTTCAGACCATGTTTCAGGAGGACTATACTTAAAATGTTACTTCTAGACGCTTCACTATAGCCATACCAGGGAAACTGCATCCCCTCCTGGAGACCATATTTTTTCAACAAACCTGAACCATTTTCAATCTTGGCTAAGATAACATTCAAACAAATGTTCTGCACAAGTTTAATGAAGATTGGACTAAAAAATGTGACTTCTACGGTGTTAAGAAGCTTTTTTATTTGACCTCACATGAAAAAGTTTAAAACTCAGTCAGGGTTTCATTTGGACAAATATTCATGAATTTCACGAAGATTTAATAATAAATGTGGCCAATAGAGCGTTAACAAAGTTTAACAATAGTCATATACGGAAAACTGCCCCGCCCCGTGGAGGCCATGTTTTTAAACGGACATGTATCATTTTAAAACTCGGCTGTGATATCATTAGGACAAATGTGTTGACCAAGTTTCATGAAGATTGAACTTAAAATGTGACTTCTAGAGTGTTAACAAGGTTTCACTATAGCCATATTTGACAAACCGCACTGCCCCTTAGTGGCAATGTTTTTTGACGAACCACAACCACTTTGAAACTCAGCTGAGACATCTTTAGAACAAATTTTCTTACCAAGTTTCATGAGATTTGGACTAAACATGTGACTTCTAGTGTTAACAAGCTTTAATTTGACATATTGACCTAGCTTCTGATCTCACATGACCCAGTTTAGAACGCATTCAAGATATGATTGGGACAAATGTTCTCTGTATCCGTTTACCCAACTAAAGCCCGTCTAAAGGTGGAGCGACCAATTTTTGTATTGTTAAATTGATATTGGCCAATGAGAGCTCTCGTTTTGAATGAGCTACAGTACAGCATTAATAAATTCTAGCTTTAAATAACATGCTACTGTATTTTGTGTTGAACCTTTGTATCAATAAAAATCGTGCGAAAACTATGCTGCAAATTGTATGTCAAGTCATCCGCGGAAAACGTAGGTGTATTGAGTGTTGGATAAAAACAGGTGATTTAAACATGTTCAATGGGAATAACCCCGTCCCGATTTGACGTCCAGTTCATAAAATCTTTAAATAGTCACACATGCCAATTTTTTTTTTGATACTTGAGAAAAATGTCAAATGTTTGTGTTTATTAGATTCTTGAGCACTTTTATGTCATGAATATACGGGTTTTTCGGGTATGAATAGAGAAGAGAAAAGTAATAAGTATGCAGTAATAGATATAGTAAGGTCGATTAGAATGTATTGGGGAGTCGTTCAAGTCGGAATTATAAGTATTTTTGTATCCGCATCGGAATGATTTAATTCCTGAATGAATTCCTATATAACTTTGGATATTATTCTGCATGATCAGATAATGTGTCACTTCTTTGGTCAATGGTCATTGTCACAATTCAAGGTCAGAGATCAAAGATTTGGTTTCTACGTCATAAATTCTAAATGACTTCAAGGATTTCGGTATTCGTTATAATAATTATGGTCCATGAAATGAGTCACAATAATACAACCACAATGCGTGTTGGTCAAATGTTAAGGTTTCAATTCAAGCTCAAAGGTGATGATTTTTTAACACCTCATAAATTCTTTATTCATGACTGTGAACAAATATTAGTTGCCTTCGTGGGATAAGCTTAAAATCTCGAAATTTTGTTCTCTTTCATTATTGCATTATAAGAACTGTACACTTTTCGATAAACCTGCACCAAAGTTGCATTAATAGTATAGTGTTCTTGTTCTAATCACAAGTTCCATGTTACATTTGTATACAAGTATATACCAGTATATTGCAGTTGTATAGACAGAACTGATCAGGCGGGCATTTTTGAAAGAATTCAATTTTTAGAACTTTGACCATCAGAAATGAAATTAGAGCAAGCTATTTTTTGAATGGATCAAATTACACACAGCTTCTTGTATGCAGACTGCAGCCTAGGTCTGACGGAAAATTCAATTATTGGGAAGCTCTGTCTCCTATGTAAGCTAATAAACACATCTAATCAATCTAACTGACCTTATCGTTATTTCCTTATCGCTGTATTTGCATTGTGTGAGTGAGTGTATTTGTCTTCTATAGCAAATGTTATGGTCTATATATGAACTTGTCTTTCGTAAAAAAGTATAGACAAGTGCAAAAAAGTTGACTTTACATCTTCATGTTTTGTCGCCTAATGTTTGCCATTTTTATTTCAATTTCTATTTTTCTATACACAATATAGCAGTGCTTTCCAACGAAATTTGTTCAGACGCCCGTGTGCCGTTAGTGGTGGGTTAGGGAGGAGTGCCCCCTACATACGTTAGTTTGTTTATATTTGTAGAGTCGAATGATATATTTGGTGTGTTATGACTCTTAAAGGGAGACTGTACGATTCTGTCAAATATTAATGAATTTATATAAAATGTGTAAAAAAACTTGTTATACATATATTTCAATATAAATTAAAATAAAAGTTAAGAAGAACATGTGTCGAAAAATGCGAAATAAGCCAGATATTTAATTCTGAAATCGAAAAGGGCTTCCAGCCGAATTCGCCAGCATATATATCATGCATGTACAATGTGAATCTAAATTTAGTTTCAGTGCAGATTCGTTCATACGACACAAAGACACAATTTTGTTTCCTAGCAAATACGAGCAAAAGTGTCGGCATCGGCTTTAACCAGCGCTAACTTGTCTTTGCTGCATTTTATGAAATTCGTCTTCAATAATGTATATTTGTTCTTGCCTATTTTGTGTTATTGTAACATATTTTTATCAATATATTACAGTTTAACACATATGAAAATCGTACAGTCTCCCTTTAAGAAAAAAAAACAGCTATAAATTAATTGATAATAATGTATTTGTCCTTTTTAAAATCGTTTCCAGCATAGATACTTATAATTCCGACTTGAACGACTCCCCAATACATCCTAATCGACCTTACTATATCTATTACTGCATACTTATTACTTTTTTTCGTCTCTATTCATACCCGAAAATCACGTATATTCATAACATAAAAGTGCTTAAGAATTTCATAAACACAAACTTTTGACATTTTTCTAAATTATCAAATTAATTTTGGCATATGTGACTATTTAAAGATTTTATGAACTGGACGTCAAATCGGGACGGGGGGTATTCCCATTGAACATGTTTAAATTATCTGTTTTTATTCAAAACTCAATACACCTACGCTTTCCGCGGATGACGTGACGTACAATTTGCAGCATAATTTTCGCACGAATTTTATTGAGACAAAGGTTCAACACAAAATACAGTAGCATTGTTTATTTGAAGCTAGAATTAATTAACTCTATACTGAAGCTCATTCAAAGCGTGAGCTCTCATTGGCCAATATCAATTTATTTAATACAAAAAATGGACGCTCCGCCTTTAGACGGGCTTTAGTTGGGTAAACGAATACAGAGAACATTTGTCCCAATCATATCTCGAATGAGTTCTAAACTGGGTCATGTGAGATCAGAAACTAGGTCAATATGTCAAACTTAAGCTTGTTAACACTAGGAGTCACATGTATATTCCAAATTTCGTGAAACTTGGTTAGAAAATTTGTTCTAAAGATGTCTCAGCTGAGTTTCAAAATGGTTGTGGTTCGTCGATTAACATAGCCACTAAGGGGATGGGCGGGTTGTCAAATATGGCTATAGTGACCCTTGTTAACACTCTAGAAGTCACATTTTAAGTCCAATCTTCATGAAACTTGGTAAAAACATTTGTCCTGATGATATCACAGCCGAATTTTAAAATGAAACATGTCCGTATAAAAACATGGTCTCCAGAGGGACGGGGCAGTTTTCCGTATTTGACTATTGTGAAACTTTGTTAACGCTCAATTGGCCACATTTATTATTAAATCTTTGTGAAATTCATGAATATTTGTCCAAATGAAACCTTGACTGAGTGTAAAACTCTTTCATGTGAGGTCAAATAAAAAAGCTTCTTTACACCGTAGAAGTCACATTTTTTTTTTAGTCCAATCTTCATGAGACTTGTTCGGAACATTTGTTCTTATGTTATCTTAGCCAAGTTTGAAAATGGTTCAGGTTTGTGGAAAACATAGGGTCTAAATGGGGGGGATGTGCAGTTTCCCTTGTATGGCTATAGTCAAGCGTCTAAAAGTAACATTTTAAATATAATCCTCCTCAGACATGGTCTGAAAAATTGTCTTAAATATGTCTCGGCCGATTCGTTTGATCACATTTAAGAAAAAGCTTCTTAACATTCTAGAAGTCACAGTCCAAGTCAAATTTTCCTAAAACTTGTTGAGAACATTTTTTCTACTGATATCTCAGCCAATTTGGAAAATAAAAATGTGCCAAGAAATTAAAGCCTCATTTACACTCAATCTGAACGAATATTTTGTAAAATATTTCGTTAATAAAGTTAACCCATACAAAATCAGTGTCTCTTATAGTAAAAGCCCAAATTGCAACGTTAGACGTGGTCTGTTAACAGAGATTTAACAGGAAACGAAATGCTTTTTTTAATTGTTTTGTGGAACAATATATTAAACACATATTCATGTACCAATTTAGTGTTCGTGTGTCGTATGAATAGATATACTTGCCGGGAATTATAATAGAATATATTGAACCACAAAAAAAAACAATCCGTATCTTGTTAAATCTATGTAACCAGACCACATCTGGCATTGAAATTTTGGCTTTTTTACGAAATATTCGTTGAGTTTGAGTTTTAATGGATCTTTAAATATATATCGTTCATTAAGTACGTTTATTATTCTTAACTCCACCTTCTGAGAAGGGCCTCATGCGAGCACCTATTAAATAGCACCATGACATGAATTCTGGTTGTCTAGGGCAGCAGTAGCTTACTATTTTAATAGAATCTGTAGAAGACCCAATATCTGATTGTAGTCGGCTACTTCAAAGCACTATAGCTTGGTTGTTAGCTGCTCTTGTCTTGTAGTAATACACTGGTGCCAGCACACAAGGGTTGCAGGTTCAATCCTCCGTTCAACCCTAACCTTCTTACAATTGTTTTAACTTGTCATAAATATAAAGAAGTGAAACTGCAGAAGCTCCAGCAGTATTGTATTCCTTTTATGCACTCCTTCATGGTCCTTTATTTATGGCAAGTGGTCAATTGCCAAAACAGTACAGTACGGCATAATACAAAACAACAAACACACACACTAGAATAAAGCTGGGGTCACGGCCTTAGAGCGCTCAACACTAAGCACTCGGGGTGTAAACCGGTTATAGAGCGTTCAACCTCACACTTGAACCATAAAGACATTAAACAGAGGTGTAGTGTACGCGGTGCTTCACGATAAACTACTCGTGGTAACTACATTATCAACCCATCAGAACTCAGTTATTATTTAAAGCATTTAAACATGCGAATTTCTCCGATTTATGTCGTCCAAACGTTATTGTAGCCTCACTATTATCAGCCATTTTGAAATATGTGTTGTACAGTATGTATGCTATTGGTTGCTTATGTTGTTGCCATGAGTTTGGTTATCTTGTTCTAAAATCGTCTCCTGGTACTTTGGAATCAACTGTATACTATGCATCGATCTATGCTTCTATACCGTATAAGTGTGATTAAACAAAATAAAATAAAATAAAACGATTTAAATTTAGTGATACTGTATACTGCAAAACTTTAATGTAATTTAACTATGAGACCGCTAAAACAAGAATTGTATAATGTTAATAAGAACTCTGTGGTAAGTTTCCGAATAGTTTCATTTAAAGCGATTTGCGTTAGCCTGCAGAATTCAGAGTATGCAGTTAAACAAATGTGGACATTTGACTCACAGTTGTATGTAACAAAAAGTAAAGGTTAGAAAACGCAACAAACAATACAATTAATAATAAACTGTTACAAAAATACCTTTTTATTTTGCAATATTAGCAATTTTTTAAGAAGATATTAAAAGTTAGATGTAAACATAGGAAGAAAATTAGTGAAACGAAATAACTTTGATTATGGCTCTACATGAAACTAATGTTATACATGTGCACAAACAATCCTTACCAAAGAACCTTTGCGTACACGTATATAAAAACACACTGAGAGAATTATTTACCAATATTAATCATTCAACATAGTTGGATTTTTTTTGGAACCTAAAAGATTTTCATATACTGTTCATGCATAAGATATACACAAATATAATAAGTTGCAAAAGACAGATTATTTATATGTATAAAATCTTCAAACATGTAATCTTAAATCTTATTTTGAAAAAAAATGTCATTTCTGTATTTTTGTAAAGGCGGGAATTTCACATAAGACCATCGCCGCCGGAATGCTTAGTGTCGTTACGGGGAATTGTTCGAGATACAGGAGACGCACTGTTTTCTAGTACTCGGTGTGAAGCATCTAGTGAAAAACACCTCGGCGATTTAACATGTAAGAACTGGGCGAGGGGCCCCCGAGTTCTAGAACCAGTGTGTTACCACTCGAACACAGAACCACCTGAAGAACGACGTTTGGTCTTCCTTTTACAAGCCTACAGTGTCCAATTACAACTATCAAGTAGTATGATTACTACAGATTGTGAATGTCCAATCGGTCGTGAACTCATCCCATTCGGTCCAGTTCTTGTGCATTATTTGTGTAGACAACACCGCTTCTAATTGACTTTATATCGGATAACAGATGAACATCGAACTTTCGGATTGTGTATTATTGGTTATTGGTAATCGTTATTTAACAAATTCCGATCGCATTATAATAACTCGTGTTCGATTAACCGTATATCCACACATAATGCAGCGCGGAGTTAAAACAAAAAACACAACTTAAAGGGGTTAACCAATTCATTAATAACAGAAACGCATGTCATTTTGGTGTGGTCTCCTGCTATTGTTCTTGTGTGAGTGTGTGGAGGAGAGTGATAACGCTAGTACCCGGAGGAAACCATAAGGGATAATCACAGGTGCCGTTTGGCGAGGCGCTCTCTTGCAGGCTAGGTTAGCTGAAAATGTGCCAACAATAGCGCTTGACAGCAGCGCGGGCATTTGATTTATGTTTGGGGTGTGACGAATAGAATAGCGCCTATAATTAGAAACCCGTCAAACGTCCTTTGTTTGTATATATCCCGTTAATAGAGCCCATTATTCGATAGATGTTTTGTTGATCTCAAAAGTAGTGCGAAATTAGTAAAGCTTCAGCTGCTAAAACGTTGAAAGTGCTTATAATAGCGCCGAAGTTGAAAAACTGTTCAGAGAGCATGTGTTCTCCTGGATTCCGTTAAAAAAACTGTTTTTCAAACCTAGTTATCCTGTCTCCGTCAGAATAACTACGAAATCTTACTAAATTCATACTAATATATAATGTTATTTATTATGCCTCAGTCACAAATAATCCTGTCGCCGGCCGATGTGTCCGATCTCCAGACGGTCGCCGGCCGATGTATATGTCCCTGATAAATACCGTGATTTTTGCCGATACACGTACAATGAATCCGATGTCGGGCGATCGCCGGGCGATAACCGTGCGTTGATCGTCTGATCTTGTCTCGATCTCAACTCGATTCCTTCCCGGGACCCGACGTCGGTTTAAATTTTAAATGAGATTAAAAAATAACCCGGACGCCGCCGGATGCTACAAAATGACCCGGTGTCCGTGCGATCATCGGCCGGGCGCCAGCCCGATGAGCGGAAAAATATGTCGTGCGCTGATCGGACGCTTATCGGTCTATATTTGTGACTAAGGTATAAGCGATATTGTTTATTATATAGATCCACGTCATTGACGAAAAACTACGCAAACAAAATTGTATGAAGTTTTACTAATTTCGCACAGAATGTTTAGATCAACAATAATCTGGAGAATAAACGGATCGTTAAGGGGACTTGTTCACAGAATTTCGTTGTTTCTTTAATTAAAGAACAAAGGAGCGAGATAGATGCCCTGAAATAAACTCAGCATAACACAGAGTGCAACCACACATCCAGTCGAGAACAATTCAAGCGAAGAAATAGCATCCGAATGTCTTGCCTATCTAACGACTCCGGCCAACAAACTTTGATGGCCGTGACCGACGAAACGGTGTTGCTGTTTAATCAAATGCTGGTGCACAACTCGAAAAATCGGGATAATGAAACGTGCTAAACTTCTGAAAGGTTCTGGCATAAACGAAGACCAAACACAGATCAATTCAGAAGTTCTAGCATCATTGCGCCTTAAAGAACCAGCCTTGGTGGAGAAGGCCCGATCCCCAGAAGGAAAACAGTTCGTACGCTAACGTGGAGAACAGCGCAACAAACTTGTGTATTTTGACAAATACAAACTCCGAATGGCAAAGCCAGGCTAAACATAAACCAGATGACAACCAGAACAACGTACGACAGGAAAGTGTCAGATGGAAGCAACTCAACAAGGTCAACAGAACATAAACCATAAAACGGTGGCAATAAGCTCTGGTCCCGGATATGGCACCCTCTTCTTTGTTTAACCCCATGTGTATTCCCCTAAAGAACTGTTGTTTTTGCAACTAATACATGTTGCTATGTTTTTGTAACTATAAAATGTAATTTTCAAAACACACACACACACACACACACACACGTACGCACCGACTGACACCCACGCACGCTAGCAAGCACGCTCACACACAAACACTCGCACGCATGAACACACACACGCACGCATGAAACATACACACACATACACATTAATACATCTCGGCTAACTGGTTTAGAATGGTCAATACAATATTTGGATTCAACCGGTTTGTAATTTGAGATGCTCCAATTCTCACATATTATTATTCACATTACATTTCAGTGTAAATACAAATAAACCGCATGACGCCACAATCGATGTTTAATAGCAAAGAGAGAGAGAGAGAGAATTCATTTTAATTTAACGTTCGCTTTATTACTCAATTTCATACTATAATGTTGTTAGCCTTATTAATATATTTTCCCGAATGGCGTTTGTTAAGTTTCGGTGAGTTGTTAAAGTGATATTAGACGCATTTTTCACTGTTGAACTGAGCTGAAAGGAATTAACAGGTCAAAAGAGTTAGTTAAAATGTGGTAACTGACCAATTATTTGCAACTCATCTTGTTTCCAATTGTTTATAAAATATATATATATAATATTCAATATTTTACGAGACTAACCCAGTCCTCTAAGTTAAAGGGGCCGTCCAACAGATTGGTAAATTGACAAAATTAAAAAAAGTTGTTTCATATTCGCAAATTTTCGCGTTTGTTATGATATTTTTGAGGAAATAGTAATACTTACCATTTACAATGCTCTTAAATATCCATTATATGCATCTTTTGACGATTTGAAAACCTCAAAATCATAAAGCGTCAATCGACGCGAAACGATTGAATAATTTGGAAAGTTCTGTTATTGTCGCTATATTTTGTAAAACTACGAGGATTGCTTATATATGGTATAAAATACGGCTATCGTACATACTTGTCAGGATGGCCGAGCGGTCTAATTGGTTTTTACTCCAGGACCCCGATGGTCACTGGTTCGAGCCCTGATGAGGTTTACTTTTTTTTTCCCTTTTTAAATTGTATTCTTGTTTTTTAACTGCAGATTTTTAGGTCAAATGTTTGAATTTATCAATATAGAGCATTTAATGACATGCTTCAATACATGCCAAAATCAAGTGGACAGTCCCTTTAAGCCGAGCGGAACTGCCGTTTATATCACTCCCGCTGAACTACGTTACAATATGAGGTGCGTCTGTACGACAACGCGATAAGGCGTCATAACTACAACGGTTACAACGTGTTGCCAGTTAAAGACATACACACGCGTTTACACAGGTAAATTCGCTGTTTAAACTTACACGTTTTAGTTTATTTTATGAGTTGTCTGTACAGGTCTGTAAAACTTCCATTGTATCGATAACATAGGAATACATTACATGGCAAGCTAAGAAAGATGAAATTTGTGAGATTAAATAAAGCATTGATCACAAATTGACAGACCGCAGTACTTCAGGAGCAAATGTGTTTAAGCAAGATTGTATTCGCCGGTCTAATGGGATCAATACGACTTAGGAAACACAAACATGATAATGATATATCACATAAATATATTGGATACAATTGGGGGGGTGTAATACATTTTAAATGTTAATTAATACTCTTCTCGATTTAGTATGATACACTGTGACAACTTATGTAGTTCGTATTACTCTTGTAAATCAAATTTTAATATAATAAGAAAAATGGTATAAACATTTAGTGACAAACTCCTGTTTGTTTAAATTCCGCGTCTTATCATAACATGATTTGTTTCGCATTTGTTTCATAATTTATACAGGAATAAACTAAAGAGGTATTTGTTTTATCGATTTGTTATAACAAATCAAACGCTACAAGAATGTTACGCGCTTTATTAGATAGTCGCCTGTTTATGAACGATATGCTTAAACGTATCAATGTATAACAATCCATGGATTATTAAAGAACATAAGAGGTTTGGTGGTTTGATTTTATACCCATAATCGTATAAAATCGTTCATTTAAATTGTACACTTAACACTGTCTATATTATTTAGTTTTTAGTGTATTAATTTACTCTAAAACCACACTAATTCATTACAATAAAGTTCATAAAGCAGGGCACATTTTTGGTTACAGAAAGGAAAGCTCAAAATGGATCCCACGTATTTCAACGGGCAACAAACAGCGTTTTCCAAACTTGTGAACGAAATGAAACTTCAGTCGTAAGTTACTTAATAAAGAACATATGATTAAAAAGCTAAATTCGTTAAAATGTCTTTACTTTCGTGATTGTAACATAAATCAATACAAAATATGTAACACATTCAAACTATGTAATCAATCACACCGTTATGTATACAGAAAGATATTATTACTCGATGAACATAAATTGTTTTCAGGATTGGTAATGATACTTTTATGATATTGCAATTATTTGCAATATACAGTTTGTATTGACTGTTAAAAAGTCAGAACATTTGTGTGTGAAATTCTTAAGGAATAGAACATACACGATCTATGAAAATAATTTGTGTATACTTGTTCGTCGTTTGAATATGTGTTGTTTCCGTTTCTTGGCACACTTTCGGCAGGATTGGCCCGATCATTTCATTAGTATAGCCAATCCTCCGAATGTGCGCATATACGGGCTGATAGCACACCAACGCCGATATGCAAACCATATATAACATGCCTTAAACACGTAATCACTGCATACTTTAACACTGTTTGTGAGAAGCTATGTATTGAATGTATGTTAATGTTATTTCTATTTGAACGCAAAAATCCAAAATTACGTTACCGAATGTGAAGTCGTCTTTGCAGGTAGCCGTTACACAAAACAACGAATACAAGTATTACACGTACACAAGCTCAAACGCGTATTTGTTAATACTATCGGCACTTAGGGTTTTGAATTAAACAGTAATGGATCATATGAATATTGAATCATCATTTTCATAAATTATCAATCTTATCCATGAATCAATATTCTGCTGAAGCGTTAAGCGTTCGAACCGCTGAACCAATCGTGTCGTTGCAAATAACGTTAAATTAATCCTGTCGCGTGAAATCGATCGTGTACCATATACCAACAGGCCCATAACAACGTAGAAAAGCGAAATTGGCACACCAATTTTATAAGCCCGGTATTTGCATGTCAATTTCGTATACGTATTTATAATAATTGTTTATGTAATAAAATGCAATTTACTTTTTCAAATCATATTAAAAGGGCATTTCATTTAAAAACTATGATTGCTAAATGTGTTGCTCAACGGGAATGCGTCTGCTGTAAGATAAATATTCTACAAATGATAACTTATTTGTTAAGATAACAAATATACACCACTTTAGACAAGTATAGGATGAAACATATATTCAATGATTTGTTATCAAAAATCAATAATCCTTAAGGGGAACAAATACGTCAATCATTTATTGTTGTATACCAAAATATTCAAAAGATAAATCTGTCACCCACGCATTGCAACTTGTTTTTTTATAAAGCATACGATAAGCAAAGATATATGTCCTGTTTTATCTTTTTATCAGGGTGTTTGCGTCAGACTGTTTCGGAGTATCTTACTCACAAGCTTATTGACACATATTTCATGCGTTATTAGAATAACATGAAGAAAGTGGATGGCAATATACATTGTAATGTTTATGAGAATTCAAACTTAAAACATCAATACATTTGCATATATGTGCAATACAATCTTCATTTTTTGAAATACACTTTCATGTAATTGAGTCTTTATACTCGTCATGCTCAATATTTAGCACGTAAAGTGACGCAATTCCGTAAATCAGATGCACAAGGTGAGCTTTTGGGATCGCCTTATGTCCGTCGTGCGTAGTCAGTCGTCTGTCGCTAGTCGTTCGTCGTGCGTAAACATTTCATTCTTAAGACATCGACTCCTTAACCGCTGGACAGCGTTAAGACAGGCTATTACACGACCTTTATGTGACGCTCTTTCAAGTGTTTCCAAGCTCCATATTAAGGTCACTAGAGTTTTATATATATTAAGGAGTCGATGTCTTTACTTCACAACCACAGCTAAGAATAGGTTCAATAAGTTTATTAAATAGCTTGAGTGTATGCTTTACTGATATATCTGGGTATTCAACTTAATTTGATTTCAGCTTGTCCTGAAAGTGCGTCATATGTTAATGAAAAAGAACCGACCCGTGGTAAATACCATGCATAGGTATATAAAACTATTCACTATTTCTACAATGTGTACATGGTAATAAAAAAGGTTTAAGTTCGTCTATTATGTACGCCATGAAAAAAATGTGTATTTCTGTTTTATTCACATTAACACATAGCTTTCATTTAGTACAATACCGCTTTAATAAATGAAATACGTTTTGCAGTCCAGCCTCCGATTCCGCAAATATTACAATATCATCAGCATATAACAATTAACAAACTTTTTACATACCAAGATTAACTCCTTCAAACTTATTAAGCACAAAATGTTTCTCAATTTTATTTTAATACATCGAAAACGAAAATGGTTATACACATTCCCCTTGTCTTACTCCAAAATAGCATGTAAACGAATCATTATTAAATTTTATTTTCGATTTAACAACATTGTTCATTGATCGTATTATATTCAACAATTCATCTCGTACCCATATTTGTATAAATTTACACCATATGACATCTCTTATTATTAAGTCAAATGCCTTCGTAAAGTCGATAAATGGTGTGTAAAGTTTTTATTTTGATTCAAAACATGCTTAATACTACCCTACAGTACACAAATATTATCAACAGTTCCCAAACCTTTTCGGTATCCGGCTTGTACTTTTATGTACCCAGTATATCCCCCTATATGTAAAATCGACTATTACTTTTTACAAAATAATTGTCCTGTAGTACTTAACAGTGTAATTCCCCCCTTTCATTATCGGGTCGTCTTAATCCCCTTCTTATGCAGCGGAACAATACACCATTCGCTCCAAGTCTCTGGGCAACAACCTTTATGAAACATGTTATTAAAAAGTAAATACAATACCCTCAGAATGTGTTCATTTGTAACACCGTATTTAAGAAACTCGTTTTAAACGTAATCAGGACCAGCAGATTTTCTTATTGAAAAGCTGTACAGGCCTTTTTAATTTCGTTTCGTGTTATGTCAATATTTTTATCATCAAACATTACCCGTAATTCTCCATTAAGATAGTTTTGATAACAAATACATAATGTCTTCATCTGGCTGATAACAATATGTATCTGGATTATTGAGGGATTTAAAGTATCAAACAAAATCAATCATCGGTATTTAATTTATCTGACTTGCATGGCTTTACCGATCCCTTCAAACAATTCCAATATTGTTTTGCAAATTATAATCGATTATGTTCTAAAATCATTTTCTGCTCTGAATCATAATTATATTGTCTTTGTTCTAACTTAACATAATTACATATATTATTCGAAGATTGAACAGTTCCTGCAGTATTGAATGATTGTGTATAAATAGCCTTTTTGTCATTTTCCCATTAGAATACATGCGGAACTGTATCGCACTGATTTATAACCCTGTCATTAACACAACAATCATTTTTAACAAAAGTCACGTGCCACTATACTACACAGAGGTCAGATAATAAATTTGGATCAAGTACTTCAAACTAATCAATACATTAAAATGACAACGACGTACACATAGCAAGATCAATAACAATCAATTCTCGACTCGGTACACAAGTAAACTTCCCTATTTGAATATCTATCCATTATCTATCATTTAACACTTTTAAACCAGAAGGTTTACAAAAATCAAGTACACATTTACCATTCTCGTTTAAAGTTTTATCTTGACTTATCAACGGTAAAACAATATCTGCCACATAAACATCAGTTGTCAATTCTATAAATCTGGATAACTCTTATCCAGCAGAAAATGTTTGGTTATCTTCAAAAAAGATATCATAAAATGGTAGATAACCAAAAGTTATGAGCTGGATAACAATTATCCAGATTTATACAATAGGCTATCGGTAATAAATAAAACGTTTGTAAATCATTTTTTCGACAAACATTAGGTTTACTACCAATCCTTGAATTAAGGTCACAACAAGCAATTAACGCACACTTGTTATTAAAATTAAGTTGAAATTGGATCATAACGTTTCAAATTAAATAAAATATTCTTTCATATACACAATTTCTCTACTTCTTCCTTGTGGCACATTATATTATAAACATAAGAAAACATCGCACTTGCTTTTAGGCAAATAACCTTTTCTTTAATTCAGATAAAACAATGATCGTTATTGATCGATAATTCAACATCGTTTTCAATTGATCAGAGATAAAGATAATCATCCCCCACTATCTCTTTAGGAGCCTTTAAAAAACACTTTTGTTTAATATAACCATGTTTCATAATATCGACCATGTTTCAGTAAATAACAAGCAAAATCGTTGAATTGGTTTCCTCCGCCAAATAAATTTTGTTTATGGATGGGTGCAAATCCCTTGATAGACGGTATAATCCTAAACCACACTTAAGTTTATTTTAGTTGTTGTTATTTATTGCAATTCTGCTGATATATATATATATATATCCATGAAGTTTCATGTTGAAATATTGTAGCGTATCTGAGATATAGCACTAAAAAGGTACATCATAAAAAAAACAAAGGGCAATAACTCTTATTTAAAAAAGTGCAGGGTTATGGTTCGTGTGCAATTCAATTTTCCTTATTGATATCTATACACCCATGAAGTTTCATTTTAAAATCTTGTATCGTATCTGAGATATAGCCCTGAAAAAAGTTAAATCATACAAAAACAGCAAAGGGAAATAACTCTTATTTAAGAAAGTGTAGGGTTATGATTCTTTAGCATGGCACTTCTACTCAATGACAAAAATACACCCATGGAGTTTCATGTTGAAATCTTGTATGACATCTGTGAAAATAGCCGTATAAAGTTACATTATACAAAAACAAAGGACAATAAATTCTATTTAAGAAAATGTAGGGTTTAAGTGCTTGTGCATGGCACTTCTCATCTATACATACATGAACTTTCATGTTGATATCTTATACAGTTTCTTATATATAGCCCTTACAGGTATGTAAGACGGACGGACATACAGACAGATTGACGGATGGACTGACTGACGGACGGACAATGCCAATTTGATATCCCTCCGCCTTTGGCGGGGATTAATAACATATTATTTTTTGCAAACAGTTTTTTTAATTTCGAACGACTGTAATTTATTGTACCGTTGTCCAACAAACCACTGTACATTTAACATACTAAGTATAACCCCATGTTTCTCCACATCTGTTGTATTTCTGGTCCAAATCACCGCGCTTTGCTGCGTGATGTGACCGTGTGCTATAAAAGAACCGCAACTTGGTTTTTGTCCAGCACTCTGTGTTTTTCTGCTCGATTGCGCTTGCAAATATTTACTACGTGTAGTGTTTGTTTTACTGTAGCGGAGTTATTCGCTTTTTGCGTTTGTTGTTGCGAACTTTGTGTGATAATTTCACTCGTGTTCCCCTATTGGGCTTATCACTGCTTTTCGGTTATTGGCCGTTTTCTTAATTCGTGCTTTCACTATAGTCCGCGTCATTTGGCCTACCTTGCTTTGTGTGTCTTCAATGCGGTCCTTGTCTTGGTTTTTTACATCGAGGTGGGCGTTTCCGGTGGAAGGATGTTGTTGACCTGTGTTCTGGGTAAATGTAAACACCTCATCCGTTCCAGGTTCATCACTGTCATTATACCTTTCGTCACGTTCTACCAGGGATGCGTTTAGTACACTCTGTTCTTGTCATTTGTATGACTGGTCGGACACTGTTTAAAGTTTTAAAACCTGTAGAGAGTTACTGGGAACATATCGCGCACCATCCGGTCGTTGATGTAAAATCTAGCTGGATATTTAATTTGAAATGTCTGATTTAACGTTCTCCCCTTTTCAGCTTCATGTGATTGGTACAATTTATTTCGCGCTCTCACTATTTTCGTTGGATACTGCCTTTCTATTCCAACTGATAATCTCTTAAGCGTGTATGCCCTTGCAAGAATAGTTTCTCTATCAATGTAATCGCGAAAGCGGATTACCATTGGACGTGTTTGATGATTACGAAGACTATTCCTTATCCCCTGCCTGTGTGTTCGATATATCATCAAACCTTCTGTTTCGATATCTAGCTCGTTCTCTAGGAACCTTTTCACCAAAGTGCTATAAATGTACGACGATTTATCTGACATGCCATATATTATAACGTTGTTGCTCATGTGTCTTGCGCCCCTATCAATGCAATGGTAACACACTGACCTGGTCATTTCTGATTCCAATTCACAAAACTGTTCTAACGCACACACTTTTATATTACTATTTTTAGCTCATCTATTTTTTGAAAAAAAATTATGAGCTATTGTCATGACCTTGGCGTCTGCGTCGGCGTCGGCGTTGGCGTCGGCGTCGGCGTCGGCGTCCGGTTAAGTTTTGCGTTTAGGTACACTTTTCTCATAAAGTATCAATGCTATTGCATTCAAACTTGGTACACTTACTTACTATCATGAGGGGACTGGGCAGGCAAAGTTAGATAATTCTGGCTTGCATTTTGACAGAATTATGTGCCCTTTTTATACTTAGAAAATTGAAAATTTTGGTTAAGTTTTGTGTTTAGGTCCACTTTTTTCCTAAAGTATCAAAGCTATTGCTTTCATACTTGCAACACTTACTAACTATCGTAAGGGGACTGTGCAGGAAAAGTAAGGTAACTCTGACTGGCATTTTGACGGAATTATGTGCCCTTTTTATACTTAGAAAATTGAAAATTTGGTTAAGTTTTGTGTTTAGGTCCACTTTTTTCCTAAAGTATCAAAGCCATTGCTTTCATACTTGCAACACTTACTAACTATCGTAAGGGGACTGTGCAGGCAAAGTTATGTAACTCTGACTGGCATTTTGACAGAATTATGTGCCCTTTTTATACTTAGAAAATTGAAATTTTGGTTAAGTTTTGTGTTTAGGTCCACTTTTTTCCTAAAGTATCAAAGCCATTGCTTTCATACTTGCAACACTTACTAACTATCGTAAGGGGACTGTGCAGGCAAAGTTATGTAACTCTGACTGGCATTTTGACAGAATTATGTGCCCTTTTTATACTTAGAAAATT